>JABUQX010071325.1:10000-15000 GCA_015478945.1 Trachelipus rathkii | reverse complement strand
CCCTCAGTGTTGGAAGCGCGCCATATGTCCAACCTATTCCGAAAAAAAGGATGCTTCTCTGATCCTTCTAACTAATCGCCCTATAAGCTCTCCTTGTATTCTATCTAAGAATTTTGGAAACCCTTCTCATCTCACTTCTTAGATCATCTGGAAGCTCATTCCGATCGCCAGTACGGCTTCCGGCGTTCGAGGTCTACTGGCGGTATACTTTCCTATCTAACCGATTATGGTTTTTCGTTCTTAGGAACTACGGGGAGACTTGCAGGGTGGCGCTGACACACCAAAGCATTGACCGAGTATGTCACGTGTCACCTGCTCTCAAGCTCCCCTTCTTTGGGTTTTCTCCTTCTCCTTTGCTTACTATGTCCCTATCTTGCTTTTTCCAAATCGCTCAAAAAATCGATGTTGTTGAAATGGGGTGACTTTCTTCTTTTTCTGTCAATAGTGGTATTTATTCCTACTTTTCATTAATGATCTTCTCACCTGCACCACCTCTAACTCTATTCACTCATATGCGATGACTCGACCCTTCATTTCTTCAACTGCATATCATTCTGCTCCCTCTTTTAACTTCTAGAATTGCTCTCGTCTTTAATCTTTCTGATTCTATCTCGCCTGATCTGATAGAATTTTCCGGATGGGTGGTCTCACTTGCGAAATTCAATTCTTTAAAAGCTCACTTCTACAAATCTCCTTCTCCAAAACACCTTCTAAGCTTTCCTATCTCTTTCGACGGTTCTTCCGTCTCTCCTTGACAATATAAAACATCCTTGGCCTTAACATAACAAAAAATGTCCTTTGGAAACTCTCGTCACTAACGATTTGCCTAGGGCGGTTCAAAGAAACTGGAAGTTCTGTTTAGACTGCGAGACTTTTTTCCTCTTCTCAGTTGCTCCAGCTATACAAGGGTCTCATCCGCCCATGTATGGAGTACTGCTCTCATATCTGGGGGGGGGGGGTGTTTCTGGTTTCACCCGGCTTTTGGACGGGGTCGAGAAAACTGTTCGTGTACTTTCCGTTCACTTGACCCTCCTAAGATCTTTGTGGCGCGATCGTTGATGCTTTAATCTCTATCCTATAGGGTACCGCAGCGGCAGGTGCTCGAGGGAATTATCACCTCGCGTACCACCAACCTTTTACTATTCCTCGTAGCACATGCGGTGCTGTAATCTGCGCATGAGTTTTGTGTGACATTGGTAACTCCAGGCTAGTTCGTTGTGGTGATTCCTTCTTTCCCACCACCTCTGTTCTGTGGAATTCTCTTCCATCTTCTGTATTTCCTGCTGAATTTAATCTCCTCACTTTAAAGCCTGCGTCTGTGCTCATATGCGTAATTTGCGCCTTGAAGGGTGGAACTTTTGAGCGTACTATATCCCCCTCCTTGAATAGGGCTCTGCCCTGTTAATGGTGGGTGACAATGTAAAAAAAAAATCCTTGGGTTGGCAGAATGTGCAAATGAACTGAATTCCCTACATTAACCCCATCCAAAACATCATTCAGATTATCCAGAAAATCGCACTCTCTTCATACATTTACCCTCAGATGGATCAATATGTTCGCAAACCACACAATTTTGACACTTTTTCAAATTTAAAAATTTAACAATTAGAATTCAAGTACTCTCACACACAAAAATCTAACCATAGCTCTCTACCACAAGTCAATCATCAGAATTGCAAATCTTCTATCCCCCTCTCATTCCTTTTCCACAGCAACACAAACACATTCACACCACACCACTCTTTTCCAACCGTTTCCTTTTCATCTTTGTTTCAATCATAGCGAGCAAATCAAATTTGCTCCTTTCCTATATACAATCCTCACCTCTCTCCTCTTAATCCTCAACATTTTATTCTCTGCCATTTCATACTCCCATACGATTCATAACATTTTCGCCAAAGTAGAAGGGCCGTTTTTACGGCGATCACACGACCTTTTCCGAGGCATGACAATTAGCATTTCCTGCAAAAGATAAAGTGGTAATTGGCAGCCAGCCTTAACTACCAAACCTTCCCTTAGTCGCTTCTACGACACGGCAAGATACGATGTGGTCAATTTTTTTCTCCTCCACACATAGGGATAATAAGGGATAAGGATGTCTGTAGAATGTTGTCTAGAAGAGGGGTGTGGATTATAAGTATGCGTATATGATATGTGGATAAAAGGGGGTGGTGTTTCTAAGATATTGTCTGGAGGATGAGTTTTGATACGAACGCAAGAACAGAAAGGCGACCATTTGGCAATTGGAATGTCAATACATATCTAAAGCCAACACTGAGTATAATACTAATATATATATATATACTGGTATATATATACTAT
Source organism: Trachelipus rathkii (assembly GCA_015478945.1). Taxonomy (NCBI): domain Eukaryota; kingdom Metazoa; phylum Arthropoda; class Malacostraca; order Isopoda; family Trachelipodidae; genus Trachelipus; species Trachelipus rathkii. The sequence continues at coordinate 12,678 of JABUQX010071325.1, read as the reverse complement.
ATATATATATTATATATATATTATATTATATATATATATATATATATATATATATATAATATATATATATATATAATATATATATAATATATATATATATATATATATATATATATATAATATTATATATTATATATCTCATTTTGCTTATGGTATGTATGACATTCCAATGCCAAATGGTTCGCCTTTCTGTTTCGCGTTCGTATCAAAACTCATCCTCCAGACAATATCTTACAGACACCACCTTTTTTTTTATCCACATATATACGCATACTTATATCCACACCTCCTCTTCTAAGACAACCTTCTACAGACATCCTTATCCCCTTATAATCCAAGTGTGGGGAGAAAAAAATTGACCACATCGTGTCTTGCGTGTCGTAGAAGGCGACTAGGGAAGGTGGTTAGGCTGGCTGCCCATTACCACTTAATCTTTTTGCCAGGAATGCTAATGCCTGCCTCGGAAGAAGGTCGTGCTCGCCGTAAACGGCCTTCTATCTTTTGGCGAAAATGTAAATGAATCCGTATGGTATATGAACTTGCAGAGGAATAAATGTTTGAGGATAAGAGGAAGAGAGGTGGATGGAATTGTAATATGAAAGGCAAATTTGAAATTGCTCGCTATGATTAAACAAGGATGAAAAGGAAACGGTGAAAATGAGTGGTGTGGTGGTGAAATGTTTGTGTTGGTATGGAAAGGAATGAAAGGGGGATAGAAAGATTTGCGATGAATGAGTGACTTGTGGTAGAGAAGCTATGGTAGATTTTTTTGTGTGTGTGAGTACTTTGAAATTCTAATGGTTAAAATTAAGTTTGAAAAGGTCAAAATTTTGTGTGGTTGCGACATTATGATCCATCTGAGGGGTAATGTTTGAAGAGAGTGCGATTTTCTTGGGATAATCTGAATGAATGTTTTTTTGGATGGGTTAAGTAGGGAATTCAGTTCATTTGCCACAAATTATCTGCCTACCCAAGGATTTTTTTTTACAGTTGTCACCACAATTACACAGGCAGAGCCCTATTCAAGGAGGGGGGTATAGTACGCTCAAAAGTTCACCCTCAAGCGCAAATTACGCATATGAACAGACGCAGGCTTTAAAGTGATGGAGATTAAATTCAGCAGAAAATACAGAAGATGGAAGAATTCCACAGAACAGAGGTGGTGGAAAGAGGAATCACCCGCAACGAACTAGGCCTGGAGTTTTACCAATGTCCAAACACAAAAACTCAATGCGCACGATACAGCACCCGCAATCGTGCTACGAGGGAATAGTACGGTGTGGTCCGCGAGTGAAATATTTTCCCCTCGAGCACCTGCCGCTGCGGTACCTATAGGATAGAGATAAAGCATCAACGCGCCGCCAAGATAGAGGGTCAAGTGAACTGGAAGTACAGAACAGTTTATCTCGACCTGTCCAAAAGCCGGGTGAAACCAGAAACCCCCCCCCCCCCAGTTATGAGAGCAGTACTCCATACATGGGCGGATGAGACCCTTGTAAAGCTGGAGCAACTGGAGAAGCGGAAAGTCTCGCAGTCCTTAAACAGAACTTCCCAGTTTTTTCTTTGAATCCCCCGCCCTAAGCAATCGTTTAGACGAGAGTTTCCAAGACATTTTTTTTGTTTATGTTAAGGCCAAGGATGTTTATATTGTCACAGGAGAGACGAGAGAACGCGTCGAAAGAGATAGGAAACGTTAGAAGGTGTTTTTGGAGAGGAGATTGGTAGAAGTTTGAGCTTTTTAAAGTATATTTGAATTTCGCTAAGGTTGAGACCACCCCATCCGACATTCTATCCCAGATCAGCGAGATTAGAATCAGAAAGATTAAGACGAGAGGCAAATCTAGAAGTAAAAGAGGGAGCAAGAATTGATCGAGTTGAAAATGAAGGTTCGAGTGCATCGCATATGAAGTGGGAATAGAGTTTTTTTTTAGAGGTGCCAGGTGAAGAAGATCATAAGATAAGTAGGAATAAATACCACTATTGACAGAAAAGAAGAAGTCACCCCCATCAACAACTCCGATTTTTGAGCGTTGAAAGAAAGCCTAGAATAAGTAAGCAAATGAGAAGGGAAAACCCGCAAGAAGGAGAGCTAGGAGAGCAGTGACACGTGACATACTCGGTCAACATGCTTTGGGTGATGTCAAGCGCCACCCTGCAAGTCTCCCCGTAGTTCCTAAGAACGAAACCATAATCGGTTAGATAGGCAAGTATATCGCCAGTAGACCTCGAACGTCGAAAACCATACTGGTGAAAGAGAATGAGATTCAAGATGGTCTAAGAAGTGAGACATTTGAGAAGTGTTTCAAAGATCTTAGATAGACTATACAAGTGAGAAGCTATAAGGGCGATAGTTAAAGACATCGCAGAGAAGCTCCTTTTTTTTTCGGAATAGGTTGGACATATGCGCGCTTCCAACACTGAGGGAAAGTGTTCGTATTTGAGGCATATATATATATAGTTTGAACAAGGGGTGGGGTCAGCAGGGAAGCACACTTCCTCAAAACTCGAGAGGAATGCATCCGGGCCACCCGCCTTCCCTAACATTATAGATTTCAGGGGCCCATGAACCCGACGATCCAATGTAATCACAGGCAAAGGCATAGGACACCTGAGAGGAGAATAGTGGAAGAGGAATGCCAGAATCGTCCAGGTTTGAGTTAGAGGAAATAGAAAGGCCG
>JABUQX010071324.1:90000-95577 GCA_015478945.1 Trachelipus rathkii | reverse complement strand
AATAATAATAATAATAATAATAATAATAATAATAATAATAATAATAATAATAATAATAATAATAATAATAATAATAATAAAAATAAATGAAAATATTTTGGAACTCTGAGTTTACAATGCTTTAATGGTTATGATTCCCATCAGAAGACCTCGTTCGATCCTCCTATTGGGAAGGATAAGGAAAACATTAACATATCTATTTAAAAGATGTTAGAAACCTCAACCCTTGTCTGGCTTTAAATGATTGAAAACATTCCGTGGGAATAATTATGCTAAAGTTTTATAGCGGGATACAAAAAAAAAAAAAAAAAAAAAAAAAGAAATATTGCAATCTTTTTTTGCTATAAGATTTGCCCTATAAATTACAGTTTAGTTTGATGTTATTAAAGGGGATTGAATAAACACTCTTACCATAAGAAATGAAGCTGAACAATTAAGAAATAAGACTTACAAGGCAAAAAATTCATCGAAATTGTTCTCAATCTACAATACCTAGAAGTACGACAAGACCTACCAAAAATTTTGACATTCGAAATATTTTATAAATCAAAAGTTTAATTCAAACCAGAATCGTGAAAAAAAAAATTCCATTTTTTTTTTTTTTTTTACAGAACGTTAACACTCACGGGCAAGGCCCTTTTCAAGGAGTCGAGAAAAATAATAATAATAAAGATAACAAAAATATCTATAGATATTTCAGTTTTTTTCATTAGTCTTTGACTATATGTCAAGCGAGACTTTTAAAGGAAATTCCTTAAACTTGAACAAGAAACTCATATCATGATTTACATCCAAGCTCCATGAAACCTTACAATGGTCCTAGAGATTATATTTAAACCAGAGTTTCATAAACGGTGGCTCACGACCTTTGAGGGGCGCAAAGTGTGTTTTTCCTTTTCTATAAGACCACGGTATCCTGAGAGTTTCAATTTTTGTCTCCCATTTCAGGAATATATATATATATATATATATATATATATATATATATATATATATATATATATATATATATATATATATATATATATATATATATATATATATATATATATATATCAGTATATATATATATATATATATATATATATATATATATATATATATATATATATATATATATATATATATAATATATATATATATATATATATATATATATATATATATATATATATATATATATATATATATATATATATATATATTCTGAGACGGGAATCGCACATTTTACTTGGGTATTAAAAAAATAAGGTTCGAGCATTCAGAAAGGGTGGAAAACCCTTACTTGACCTAATGATGTTTCGGTTCTTTAATTGAGGATGCGGATACCGCAAATCCTGACATAATATGCCAATATTGAAGCTACGATTCAAGCTCACTTCAAGTCGCCCTGTTACCCAAAGCAGTCTATTAAATAATTCCAGTTAAAAATAGCTTCATATATATATATATATATATACATATATATATATATATATATATATCTATATATATATATATATATATATATATATATATATATATATATATATATATATATATATTTATATTTATATATATATATATATATATATATATATATATATATATATATATATATATATATATATATATATATATTATATATATATATATATATATATATATATATATATAAATATATATATATATATATATATATATATATATATATATATATATATATATATATATATATATATATATATATATATATATATATATATATCTCAGTTAAAATAGTCATATATATATATATATATATATATATATATATATGTTATATTATATATATATATATATATATATATTATATATATATATATATATATATATATATATATAGTATATATATATATATGTTAAAGTGAACTTAATTTAAATTATAGGTAAATAAACATGTAATACTTTGTTTTCCTAACAATATTGTTTCTTTCTTGTTATTTTATCATATATATATATATATATATATATATATATATGATATATATATATATATATATATATATATATATTATGTTATATAAAAACGTATATATATATATATATATATATATATATATATATATATATATATATATATTGTATATATATATATATATATATATATATATATATATATATATATATATATATATATATATATATATATATATATATATATATATATATATATATATATATATATTTATATATATATATATATATATATATATATATATATATATATATATATATATATATATATATATATATATATATATAATATAATATAGGGACAGGGAGTGGTGAATCAGATCTAACCCCAAAAGATCGGGCAGTCTGCCCGGTCTTATTATTACACTATTGGAAATAAAATTAAATCTATTTAGCGAATATTGTTGTGTAGTTCCAATGTTGGAGTTTAAAATCTTCCACCGCTGTTCCTTGGAATAATTAGACTTGAGTTAATTATAACTTAAAGAAACCATTAATGAGGATAACCGGTTATATTACAGTGGAACGAGTAAGGTATTGAGCGGATGAAAAATAAAGATTCAAATGGGAATCGGATATCAAAATCATTATTGTATTCTAACAAGTGATTGTTAATATTGATTTTATTGAAAAGAGATTATATTATCTGTGATTCAAATAAAAAGTGCTTGTAATAAAGAAGAGACAGAAGTATTCCTTTCATTATCATTTTATTATTGATATGTACAAAGAAATAACATTGATTGTGCATTATAACAATATATATATATATATAGGGCTGAACTTGCTAGATTGGTGAATTCTTTTAAGAGCAAGCACCCTATATAAGAGGTTGGTAAATTAGAAATCCATATTTGAAATGAGGTATTTATTTAACATAAGTAAATATTCAATAAAAGTAAAGTAATAAGTCCCTTCTGTTGAGATACTCTCTGTAGGCGAATTGCAAGTCGCAGCCTTTTCCAGTGCGTTTTTCGAACTTGCCTCAGATTCTTCGTTAAGCGGCGAAAATTTGTGATCGGAATTCAAGTCGCAGCCTTTTCCTTGAAGTTTATCGCTCTTGCCGGGAGGATTTCTGAAGAGAGTATCTTGAGTGAGATTTTCTTTTGATCTTAATAATTTGATCTGACTGACTTATCTGACTTTACTTAAGATACATTTCAAACGACGTATTTATATAGTATTTCTTTGACTTTTAAAGACTTATGTTAAATTCTGCTCTGCGCAAATCTTAGCATATACGAACATAAATTAAAAATGTTTACAAAGATAATGAGTGCTACATTACTCCTGCGCTAATCTTTAATAACAAATTGAACTTTATGTATAAAACAAAAAAAATTGTGTATCCTGCTAAATCAGTTTCAAGTTTCATGTTATATGCTTCATCTCGAAGGATCAAATGGATTTTGTTATGAGGAATTTCCCAATTATTCATCATAGACATTAAGACATTAAGAATATAGAGACAGTAAAAAGCAACATGGGCCTATCGAGACTGTCCCAGTCAACCCACTACCCAAACATGCTCATGCAAATCCACAAAGCACCCTAGGGCTTGTCAATTTGTTGTAACTACAAATCCACCAATTTAGCTTAGTCAAAGCTAATGATATATAAATATGATACCCAAACCATCCACATGCATTAATAACTAAGTTATGGTCACACATGCCATCTAACATTAATAACTACTATAACTAAAAACCCGCCAATTTGGCTTCGTCAATATATTATATGATACCCAACCCATCCATAAACCATCCATAAACGAATCTAACCTTTCTTTAAATGTTGCACCGAGTCACACTCAACAACCTCTGGCAGACTATTCCAAAATTTAACAACCCTATTACTCGACGGCGCTTTCTCTTATATCAAGATATGCTGTGCTTTTCTTAATTTTCATTATGCCCTGGTCACCTGTCCATGTTCTACTATGAAAAATTTATTGATCTCTATTATCAATAGATGTAAATATTTTGTGAACTTGTAGTATGTCCCCTCTAAAAAAAATCGCCTTCTACAGAAAACATTCCTACCTCCTTCAGCCTCTCCTCATAGCTCTACCCTCAAACCCAGAAATCATCCTTGTTGCTCTACGTTGCACTCTCTCTAGCATATCTAAGTCTTTCTTTAAATAAGGGGCCCAAACTTGTGCACAATACTCTATTACTGGCCTAACATAGCTATTATACAGTTTACTTATTACTTCCTTGCTCTTGTAGACAACATTGCGATTTATTATGCCCAGCATCTTATTAGCTTTATTTCTAGCTTCCAAACACTGATTAGCTACTTTCAAATTACTGCTTATAATCACACCTAAATCTTTTTCTTGGTCCACAGACTCAAGCCAATCCCCATTCATATCGTAATTAAAACTTTTATTTGAGTAACCTAGGTGAAGAACCTTACACTTTTTACTATTAAAATTCATTTGCCACTTATCTGCCCACCCAAGAAGTTTATCAAGATCATTTACTGGTTACATCCGAAGATCTAAACATATATACAAGTATTTGAATACATATAAATACAATAATGTTATATATACAGAAAATAAAAAGTGCATTTAAACACAAGCATATTTGGTTATATCCGTTAGATATAAACAAACATACAAACATTTAAATGGATAAAAATACAAAATGTTAATACATAATAATTATTGATATGAAACAATTGAATTATTCACAAGTTAAATAGGCCACATTGATCGAACCATTAAATCCAAGGAAAGGTCCAGTATAAGACGTTTCTAACGTATCCATGATTTGACCAATGCGCACGTAGTTTTCAAAGTTGTAGTTACGAGAGAAACATTGCTTGACATATGTAGAGACGAAGTTGCTTGAAGTTTAGGTTCTTTATTTGAAAAATTTCTTCATACATAAAAGGGAGAGGTCACAGAACCATTTAGAATTCGAAAAGGAATCAAAGTTCGTAGTGGAATTCAAAAATGAATTTCTGCCCATAATCCAAACTTAAAATGATGAAAGAAATCCATACCGTAAAGGAAGTTACATATGTAGAGGCGAAATTGCTTGAAATTTAGGTCCTTTATTTGAAAATTTCTTCATACATAAAAGGGAGCGGTCACAGAACCATTTAGAATTCGAAAAGGAATCAAAGTTCGTAGTGGAATCCAAAAATGAATTGCTGCCCATAATCCAAACTTAAAATGATGAAAGAAATCCATACCGTAAAGGAAGTTTGCTATGTCTGACGATGAATCCTCGAACTGTGAGAGTTGTGAAAAGATGAAGACCATAATCCAAAAATAAAATGAAAATTTTAATTCGTTTGCTTGAGTCATTTTCTCCGAGTGTTCTGATTGGGATTTTGTGTTATTGTAGTTTTTTCTTTTTCTTCATTTTTTGTGTTTTTCTTTAGTAATCAGAAGGCATTGATTGAAGTTCTGGGTGTTCTACTCAGGGTTCACCAATTATATAGGGTACGGCTTGCTAAGTGGTGGCTTCTTTATGAGCAAGCACCCTATATAAGAGGTTGGTAAATTAGAAATCCATATTTGAAATGAGGTATTTATTTAACATAAGTAAATATTCAATAAAAGTAAAG
>JABUQX010071324.1:77500-87500 GCA_015478945.1 Trachelipus rathkii | reverse complement strand
CCATATATATATATATATATATATATATATATATATATATATATATATATATATATATATATATATATATATATATATATATATATATATATATATATATATATATATATATATATGTATATATATATATATATAAATATATATATATATATATATATATATATATATATATATATATATATATATATATATATATATATATATATATATATATATATTTATATATATATATATATTTTCTTCTAATTATATGATCTTTCCATCTCCATTTCTTATCTTTTATTCTGACTATTATTTCTGTTTTGATTGTGATTTCATCTCATTGTTCATATTTCTTTCATCGAGTTCTTTCAAAAGCAAATATTTCTTTCATGTTTTTTTCTGTACTATTTTGCGTGGGACATCTTTCAAAATAAAAGGAGTAATAAAGGTTGGAGGAGTCGGGAAAGAGATGGATATGAGACGAAGTGAAAGAGAGAGAGAGAGAGAGAGAGAGAGAGAGAGAGAGAGAGAGAGAGAGAGAGAGAGAGAGAGAGAGAGAGAGAGAGAGAGAGAGAGAGAGAGAGAGAGAGAGAGAGAGAGAGAGAGAGACTTACACAGACAGACAGACACACAGAGAGAGATAGAGAGATAGGTCATTAATAAAAAGTAGAAAGAGAGCTGGAGATAGAACAGAACCCTGAGGAACACCACTATTTATAGATTTAAAGGATAATCGGTGGCCGTCTACAAAACCTGCATATAGAAAGAATGGTGGATTTTATAATAAGTTTTATATTTACCATCAAGAGGAATATAGCATTGAAAGCAAGACTCTATCGAATGCTTGCGATATGTTTAGCGCAACAGCAATATCTATCTATCTATCTATCTATCTATCTATCTATCTATCTATCTATCTATCTATCTATCTATCTATCTATCTATCTATCTATCTATCTACCTATCTATCTGTCTCTCCTCTCTCTTCTCTCTTCTCTCTCCCTCTCTTTTCTCTTCTCTCTATTTTCTCTCTCTCTCTCTCTTTAATATATTCACCGAAATGCCGATTGGCAGAGGACCACGAGCTAGAGAGAAGAAAAAAAAAAAAGATCACCAGTAGAGAGTTTCTTACGAAAGCCATAATGGCTATCAGTATTAGATTTCAAGAGTTAAGATGTTCCCAAATCTTCCTGTTAAGGTTAGGCCTATATAGATTCGAAAACTTTGGAAAGAACGATAGTTAAAGCAATGAGAAGAAAGATAGAAGGGTTGTAAAAGGTAATACCCCTTTTTCGGCACAGATTGAATGATCGCACGTTTCCAGTAAGGGGAAATGGTCGTCGTGGAAAGACAATAATGAAATTGATCAAAGACCTGTCGATTAACTATTTTATTTAACAAAAACCAATAGCGTCGTATTTACACATTCTTCATCCAAGTCATGCAATCGTGCATGAGAAGAAATTCAAATAGACAGATTCACAAATAACCCTTTTATTATATTTTGATTAACAGTTAGCTTATAATGCAAATGTTAAAATATATTAATGGCAAACAGAGAAACCTATAGTAACCTTAAAATATTTCGAAAATAAGAATTGGGGATAAGATAGAAGCTCTATTGCATCTTATTAAAACTGTTAAGTTGTCAAGAATACATTTAATTTTAACTTCCTCAAAGATCAATGCGCATTAGATTAGATTCACTGTTGAAACTCTTCGCTGTTGAAGAGTAGAAAATTTAGAAACAAAAGCTTACAATGTCATTAACAACAAAAGGTAATAGCATATACTGCACTTGCAAGATTGTCAAAATATGGTCATCTAAACTCTAAAGAGATTATTTTTATAAAATATTATGTCTATGATTTTTCCTTAAGTTCAATGACCTATCTTATATAGGTAGGTTGAAAAAATATATTAAGACTTAGATTCCTCTCAAATTATTCCTCTCAATTTTATGAGAAAATCAATCTCTTTCAAACTCTTAACTGTAATGTTCAAATTATAAATGTAAATGTATAATAAACGATGTATTTATTCATGGTTGTGCTTTAACTATAATGAATTTTCATGTCAAATGAAATTGTCAACTTGTAGTACTATATTTATGACACAACTATATGAAATATACAGTACTTTTGTACGTTTAAAACTTTAAATGAAAACCAACAACAAGGATGCAATTTACGATTTCTTTACCTTTATCAATAACGATAAAAAAAGGTTTAACAACTCATTATTTGACATAAAATTAGAGTATTAATTGCTGAATTAAATGTCAAATATTATTTTATTTGGATTCCAGAACATGCGGAAATAACACTGCATGATGTAGTAATTACTACACCAAAGAATTCTTCTTTAATATATGTATATATACTACTTTAAAGTATTCAAACTCTAAATTTAATTTAATAATAGCAAATAATTGCAAACTTATCTGATGACTCTTCGAATAAGAGTGAAGGTCTATCGTCATCTGTTTAGCCTCAGATGCTGATTCGAGATTGGTCTAGTATGTATGAATGTGACAGACAAGAACAATTTGAATTGATTAGACCTATACACAAATTGTTGTCATTTGCACAAAAAAAAAAAAATCTGGTTACTTAGAGTTTCTCTAACGAATCCGACAAAACTTAACCTAACTTAACTTAACCTAACCTAACCTAACCTAACCTAACCTAACCTAACCTAACCTAACCTAACCTAACCTAACCTAACCTAACCTAACGCCAACGACGGGTTGTACAGGAAATTTTTTTTGATGTTTTGACCCTTTTTCCTGTCGACCCATTTATTGTCATTTATTTGCAGTGATTCACTTTTTAGTGTTTTTACGAGGAAACTCTAATCAAATGCATATCATAATTATTCAGCAAGACTCATTCTAAAAAATATTTTAATTGATTGACCTATACTATGTTCGGCCATTAGAGGAATATTAAATGAAATTTGTTTTAATAATTCTGTGACATTTACTTAATACAATACAATACTCTTGCTTGGGCCTTTTCTGAATCAATGCATTTTTATTTTCTTAATAAAAAAGTTATTTCATATAAAGTAATTGTGTAGAAGAATGAAATTGTTGCATAAGTCAAATTAGTTGCAGATGCCATTGCACTCGTTGGTTCTGTGGATAAATTTATAAAATTATACAAGTACATAATTAGCAAAAAAGGCAAGAAAAAAGTTGCAAATTAATTTCTAGCATATGTTGTTTATTGTTGGACTCGGCTGAATTTGACCGAGTAAGTATCCGTTAAAATTGGCGGAGTCCCCGAATCCGGAACTCGGTACATCAAGAGTATATATATATATATATATATATATATATTATATAAATATCAGTATAGATGAATTTAAAATATATATAAGATTTGTATAATAAATATATTATATGTATATATACCAAGAAATTATCCAAGAATAAACAAATAATATACAGTATTAATCTTAATAATATAATATATATATATATATATATATATATATAATATATTATATATATATTATATATAAATAATATATATTAATATATATATATATATATATTAAAATATCAAATATAATAATAATATTGTATATTCATAAAATTGTATACTCGATTAGTTTAGATATATACCGTATAAACTATTCCGGCATATTGTATCTTACATATACATATATATAAAGACCTATATATATAATATAATATATAATATATATATATATAATACTATATTATATTATATATATTATATAATATGATAATATATATACGGTATATAATATTTATAATATAATATATATATTATATATAATATATATTTATAATATATATATATATATATATATATATAATAATATAATATATATATATTAATTATTAATTATTAATGGTTAAATTATATATTATTTAAACTTTGAAACATTGTACCACGTAGTAATCTGAGGCTCTGGGTAGTTAGCAGTTATCTCCCTAATTGTTCAGACTCAGTAGCTGTAACCTAGAAACTAGGTGATTGGTTTCATAGCCAAAGCATGATAGGACTGATTGTCACAGGCTGGCTAACAGTAAATTAAATCAAGTTAAATTAAATTAAATCAAGTTAAATTAAATTAAATCAAGTTAAATTAAATTAAATCAAGTTAAATTAAATTAAATCAAATTAAATCAAATAAAATCAAGTTAAATTAAATTAAATCAAGTTAAATTAAATTAAATAAAGTTAAATTAAATTAAATTAAGTTAAATTAAATTAAATCAAGTTAAATTAAATTAAATCAAGTTAAATTAAATTAAATCAAGTTAAATTAAATTATGTAAAAAATCCAGTTTTCATTATTTTTGAAAAAATAGATATAGTATTAATTACTAGCTAATTAAACCACTAAACTGAGAAACTAGTAAACTGTATATTTGGAACTTAATATTAGTAATCAGTAATAAATATTATAAAGTAATAACTCAAGATGCCTATTGGAAGAGGAATAAAATGAAGTTAGGAATAGCAAGAAATCAGTGAAGTTGAAGGAGAGATAAACAAAGTCTGTTATTATTTATCACTGTAAGTTGTTGATTATCTCAAAAACAGAAAGAAGTAAAGGCACATTTCAAAAGGTGTTCTCAAAAGAGGAAGAATGAGATACAGGGATGCACTTTACAATGTGAACTTTCAACTTTTGAAAAAAAAAATTCTTGATATTGTCGACTTAGAAAATCCTACTCCTCTAGCATCCATATCTGTCTGAAACATGACTAAATCAAATTATTATATTACTGATTGCCAATTGCCACAATTTAAAACATCTCAGTTACATCAGTCTTCCTGAAGTTCCAAACAATCTCACAAGAATTTGGCTCCCTGTGCATGTAATCCACAACTTTTCAAGAAGCAAAAGTTGATAAGTAACTATCTTGTTCAAACAAACATTGATGAAAAACATATGACCTTGAAGTAGTGCGTTTCTTTTTTTGTGGCAATATTAGATATATCCATGAAAATCTTCAATAAAATGAATCTAGGTTCACTACTAATAAATTGATATAATATATATATATATAGCTATCCTATATGTATATATATATATATTAATACTATATAATATATATATATATAATATATATATATATAATATATTATATAATATATATTATATATAATATATATATATATAATATATATATATTATATATATATTTTATTGCATTATAATAATTTGGTTTAAAATTATCTCTCAAATTGTTGAAAATAAAAGCTAAAACAAAAAACCTACTTGCAGCTGAGTTCTTTAACGCCAACCCTCTGATATATAATATACTATATATTTATATAGTATCTATATAGCACTATATTGACCTATTATATTAATATACATATAATATTATATACTATAATATATATATATATACTACTATATATATATATATATATATATATATATATATATATATATATATATAATGTAAAGTATATGTTTATTTATATACATACTACTATACATTAACACAGATTATATATATATATATAGTCAATATATATACTATATATATATATTATATTTATATAATATATATATAATTATATATATATATATTATATATATATATAGTATATATATTATATATATATATAATATATATTAATAATATATATAATATATATATATATATATATATATATAGTATTATATTATATATATATATATATATATATATATAAAATCTCTCATAAAGATTTCTATAGTGAGCTTTACCTCTTGCCTCATAGTGGTTTTTTTTGTTTCCAAACTCGGGCCTTATAAGTTTCCATCGGTTGCAGATAAACATTATGTTTTTATTTGTTTTGTTTTTCTATATGTTTATTATATAATACTAACAATAAATTTTCAGTGTTGAATAAACGAGTATCAAAAAACTTTTAAATACAGAAAGACCGGTTAGTTATCTATATTAATAATACGTACTTTTACGCATCGTAACACTTGGCAGAGCCCGGCCACTCAGCGACGTCTCTAGGGATATTTCTGTAGTCCAAAAATCTTATCCGAAAACAAGGAAAAATCTGTACGGCAAAGGTGTAGGTTAGGTCGAAATTTACTGCATCGTCGATCCATATAGGTTTAGGTTGTAGGATTTACTGCCCTTCTAAGTTCCAAATACTTCATATATTTCTTTATTAAATATTATACTATATATATATAGTATATATATATTATATATATATAATAATATAGTATATATATATTATAGTATATATATATATAATATATTATATATTATAATATATAAATATTATATATATATATGAAAAAAAAATACGGAACGTATTTTACCTACAAACATTATTTACGTTATTATTAAACACTATTAAACGTTATTTTAGGCATAATTACGTTACCTTAAATTCTTTCACGTATTAGAACTAAAATCCCGTTTTCTTTTCTTCATGCAGGAATGAACGTTTTTTGGCTATTACTTCATTATTAAATTTTATAAATTTTCATATTTCGTATCTTTCTCGTTCACATTTTAATTAATTGCTGGTATCATATACTAGTAATATATGAAAAAAAAGCTTAAAAAAAACTTATTATCTTACACCAAGAAACTGGTATAAGGTCCTCCCCCAAAAAACAAAATTAAATTCCAACTACCACATTTTACTCGGTTTTTTTTTTTACCGTAAAAAAACCAGCCCTTTTGGTGATCAGCTCCCAGTGGAGGTATCCTGTGTAATTCCTGATATATATATATATATTATAATATATTATATTATATATATATATAATATACTATATATATACTATATTATATATATATATGATATATTTATTATATATAGTATATATATATATAATATATATATATTATATACTATTCCTAAATATATATAGTATATTACCTTTCCCTGAAATTGCTGTACTTGGAATATATTCATTCTTTAAATATTTAAGCAAACCAAAAAATATATATATTTTTTACCAGATGTTTACCTCATACGATTTTTTTTCTCTTTTCTAAAAAAATTGGATGAGCAATTAAATGTCGAATAATTTCCCACTTTTTTGGAATGTTCTATATATGAATAAATCGTCCAACTCAATTTTACGTGGCCCTCTTTTGTAGCGTTATTTAAACTCACGGAACATACTACACTGAGCGCGGAGCAACAAAAAAAATTTCAAATACAAAAAATTTGGAATGTTTCCTTAACTCAGTTAGTGTAAATAATCCTTACTAACTTTTTTGGAGTCGGTGTATGCACCATAACAACGAAATGAATGACAACAGCGTAAAATCTTTGCTTATTACGCCTCCCTAGTTTCGTGATATTACAATATGTGTAAATAGTATTTTAACGGATTAAGAGAAAACGATACATTTTAATTACATATGGAGGCCCAGACAACATTGAAACAGTCGCATTTTAAATATTGTTAATGGACAGTTACGTTCTAAGCAGTTTAAATGAATGGATGAATACCTGGCCAGGTGGCTCGCCGAGTTTGTGTATCAAAGGGTTCATGTGGTTGGCTTCATTGGACGACTCTAGATTTCTTATTGGCTTGGTGGAACCTCTTTGTTAAGTGTAGTCCGGAACATCCCTGCAACACGCACCAGTTAGTGATTTCGCTCAAGCCATAGCCTCTACGATCCCATATTCGGGCTCAGGAACCGCTGATATACATATATACATGTGCAGAACTCACATATACATATATATCTCCGGTGTCGGAGTCAGTGAAAGGCTCCACAGGATTAAGAGGAAAAGTCTGAGGGTGGCGTGGAGACAAAGATTTTTAAGGACATCGCACTGTTGCCACTCCGAGTTGATGCCTATTTTCCAAAGAGTACTGTCCATCAACTGCTGTCGTAGTTATCATGATATTTTTTGCTGCCGAAGAATCAATGGGTTAACTCCCTTTAAGGCTTCCCAAGCTTCCCTTTTCCTTTCCCGCTCCCAAAACTCGCGTTAAATTGTAGGGAATCTTTTACAATGTTGTCGAATTTGTGTCCCACAAGCAAAAATACCTTCCTTAATCTTTGCAACTTACTACTAAAACCTATGGAAATTATTGTCTTCGTAAGTGTGCTTGAAAGGCCGCTCCTCTCCCTGGTTCATTTTACTTTGTACAAATTTTTCACAGACCAGCTGTTATACATAAAGGGGTGGAAGAAGATCATCTTTTGAGTTCACGAGGTACTCGGCAACGACCATTTTTCTAGCTAGAGTCAAGATTTCTCGCAGGCAGTCTGATTGAATGTAATGTGCTTTCCTATCCACTACTGTCCCATCCCATACATAAAAAAGAAGCAGTTTACTTAGGTGTACCTTTGTTGCAATCTAAAGATAAGCGATGACTTTGAAGATCGCCACAGATTTTCCACCCTGTGTCCACCATGATCTGAGTTGGGAAGGCTATTCATGGTTTGTTTAAGTCTCCTTTCATTGTGAACTACCCGTGACCAACAGAACAGAAGGGTAAGATCGGTTGCCGTTGTGAGCTAGTAATACAGCTTTCACTCGTAAGCTTGGAGGAGTTCTATGACACAGCCTCCATTTAGTTGATCATGGTTCTAAATTTCAAACCAATATTCATCAAGCATTTAACGCGTCGCAGCAAACAACAGACTTTGTTTTATCCAAAAAACGGTCAAGCAGATCCCTCGGTATGTCTCTTGTACTGTTGAAAACCCAGGCATCACGTAATGGAGAAGATTCCATTGCTTGTAGTCTTAACCCTAGAAGTTCCCGCTTTCTTCTTTGACAAATCAAGGTCTCGAATGAGATCACTCAATTCCGATTGAATCAGTCGGTTGCGTCGGCCTGTATCTCGTTTTACCTCAAAATCTGAGTGCATGGGATGTGAAGGTCTTGTGGGTTCTTCTTCTTCTTCACAGCTGTCTTCATTTTCTACTTCCTAAAGCTCATAATGTTGAGGTTGGATGAGGAATGGTAGACTATCGAATGTGAATAAAGTCGAATAGTAGATTGGAAGGATTCGGTATCTCAAAACTGCTCCTCTTGTTTCCTTGACAATTCCTGCCTTTATTTGAGTGTAGTTCAAAGCAGACAGTTAAGCAGTCATCTTGCTTATGGTTTGTAGGGCTCCCGCCAATCCATAGGCCACAGAAAACAGCCATACACCGTTTTTAATTTTTCAATCATTCTATCGGTAACATAACTGAACAAGAGTTGTAACATATATGTGGTGCCCATGACTTATCCTGGTCCCCTAATTTCACACCAAAATAATGCTGATAGGCAGTTTTCACAAGAGGAGGGTCTGAATTGCGTTTCTCGGTGACGACAAAATGTTATTTTACATCCATAGATGTAACAAAAATTATGTCACTAAATTTACACATTTTTGTGACATTTTGATATAACAAGTTTTACACTTCAAAAGCACTCCAAAAACAGAAATTCTGAAGAAAAAAAATAAAACATAAACAATATGAAAACAGTTATTATGTTTATAACCTACAAATCTGGGGAGCGTTCTGTTATGTCAGTTGAGAGGTGTGACAACTCCCCAAAGCAAAATTTCCTCCATACTACAAATGTAGACTAAAATATTACATCACTGTATATCCAAAGCAAGAGCTAATCGATCATTTTTATGATGATTTTTGAACACAGCAGTTGGAAATACATAACAATACGCTAATTTTGAGCTCGAAACAATTTCATTGTTGGCCACTGATACTTGCAAGTTTTTAGTATATAAATTAGGGTTGCCAAGCACCGGAATTTTGCGAACCGTACCACACCGCACCATATTGAGCGCAACACGCACCAAAAGCCATTTTCCCCACCGCACTCTTATAATATTAAAACCGCATTGCATTGCACTGCACTGCACTGCACTGCACTGCACTGCACTGCACTGCACTGCACTGCACTGCAATTGTGTACCGCACAGCACCACTCACCGCACAGCACCAGGTGAGTCGACCAACCATAATATAAATGATGTAAACTTAAATGAGATGTTTTTAAATAAGGTGTAAAAGAAAGAAAAT
>JABUQX010071324.1:0-45000 GCA_015478945.1 Trachelipus rathkii | reverse complement strand
CTGGGAAAAATGTTATAAATCGGTCCAATTATAATCCCTCCCTTTTGCGTAACATCATTAAAAGAAGCAAATTTCTGCCAATCCACACATCTTTTCACCGTTTATGCCAGAAACGGGAAAGCTACACTGGAAAATGTTGTGTGGAATAAGACCTTAAGGAAATATATTACGATTCCGGCCGGAATTTTGCAAAATGCCATCCGTGACACGAACTGATATTAAAAAGTTTTTTCTTGTGATTCTCAACTAATTGTGTTACATCAATCTCATATCATTAACGAGTTTCAAATCCTTATTTCTTCATAGCAGCCTCATTGATTCTCTATATTTCGAAGACTGTGTTAAGTTGACTCTTTCGAGACTTCCTTAACAAAATCTTGAAGACTCCTTGTGTCAATTTTTTATTCTGAAAGAATAAGGGAAAGGAAACATTTTTTACCTGTTCCATTTAATAAATTTATTAAATTTGGAGGAGTAACATTGAAATTAAATAATTTTTTACCAATATGACAATTTTAAATATTTCGTGTAATATATTTATTATTATTATTATTATTATTATTATTATTATTATTATTATTATTATTATTATTATTATTATTATTATTATTATTATTATTATTATTATTATTATTATTATTATTATTATTATTATTATTATTAAAATTTATTTTCTTATATTATTATAATATTTTTGTTTTGTTTCAGATTCCGATTCAATAGAAGCAAAAATTGTTGAGAATGATTTAGAAGATACAAAAGAGGAAAATGAAATTACAGACTCTGATGTCATCGAATACAACAGAAATAATGTTATCAGTAACCAAGATGATAATAACTATGATAATAAAGAAGATAACGATGAAGCCGATTATAATGTTAAAAATATTGATCAAAATGAGATTGATGACGATTTCAGCGACGATAACGATAAAGAAAGAGATGACACCATTGAGGAGGACGAAAACACAACAACAGCAGATGAGGAGGATATCGTGACGAACAACGAAAAAGAGAGTGTCTGGAAAGAAGATACCGACGATGATAACCAACAAACGAACGAACTCGCAGTTGTTGAAAAAGTCGGAAATGAAATCAACGCAATACCAGATAAAGACGCTTTGGGAGACGAATCACTTCCAGATAAAGATAATCAATCACAGGAGGAAGAAAACTCAGATAACAATAAAAAGAAAAAAGAAAAAGAACAGGAAGATAAAGACAATACAAAATCAAAGAAGGAAGAAAA
Source organism: Trachelipus rathkii (assembly GCA_015478945.1). Taxonomy (NCBI): domain Eukaryota; kingdom Metazoa; phylum Arthropoda; class Malacostraca; order Isopoda; family Trachelipodidae; genus Trachelipus; species Trachelipus rathkii. Next base: position 43,751 of record JABUQX010071324.1, on the reverse strand, counting down.
AGAGAAAGGAGAAGATAAGGAAACAAATAAAATTAATCAAAATAAAAAAGATGAAAAGCATAAAGGTAAATAATAATTATATTGTAGCGATATAAAATAATGCTAAGATACTTACATATCATTAAAAGATTTTTTTGTTGAAAATCTATGCATGATTCTCTACACTGGGTCAAAGACACATTAGAGTAATATGAAAGGAGGAAATGCTAAAGGCATTCCAATGTCATTAAGAATTTTGTCGGTCTTTGGTAATACTTGTTCAATTTTTCCTAGAACGAATATTTTCTACTTCGGTGAGAAGAGTAGTCTGCGAGGGTGTATCACTCACAACGGTGGTAATTCCCTCTGTAACCCTGGCATATATTCCATTTTCTTACTCTTCGACAAACTCACAGATCGGTTTTAAACTTAAGAGACTGACAATGCGGAATTGTACTTGAAATTGTACTTGTACTTGTAATTTCCAAAGAGTGCCAATTAGTTAAAACGTAAAAATCAACTTCCTTAGAAGAAAACAGCAGTAGACTTTCGGCTTCCTCTTCTTTCTTTTCTTTTCTTTTCGGCAAATATCTCCTGTACCTTTTATTCTTTTTCATTCCCTCCTTTTAGTTTTCTACTGATGACGCCAAATTAGTCTTACCTTCTGCAAAAGCTCAACGTTCCTATCGAATTTTTGCACTAATTCTTCTTTGACGATTCTTATGTTGTAATTCTTTCTCTTTGATTCCCATCAACTAATGTAAGCCTAATACCATAATTTAACTTAAGGTGTGATTTATAATCTCTCTGAGCTTCTGAATGTACACCACTATGGTTTTCAAATCTTGTACTTTTAACTTGTACGCTCACTGGTAAACTGTTCCGTTATCAGTAGCCATATTGGGGTTTCCCTTTTTACTGGATGAAGGGTTCATTCCACTCATTACAAAGTACAACTCTAACCTACCTAAATACCTTCCTGTAAATCTAACCTTTATTTTCTTCAAAATATCTTCAAAGGATTTTAATACATTTTTAACAGAAAGAAGAGGAAATAATTGAATTATATTAACTTTAAAGTTAAACGCCAATACGACTTTCGTTAAAATGTTCGTCGAGGAATCTTTATCCTCTTTCCTCAATTTTTGATATTGTGCTTTTCAAAATTAATGAAAATTTTGCAATTTCCCAATAAATGAGGAACAATATCAAAGGAATCTGACACAAAGCCATTATTTCTAAATTTTTCTCATTTTGTATCAATTGTTCTATAACTTTATATCTGAATTCCAATTTAGTTGTTCTAAAGCAGATACAAATTATTATATTCTTCATGGAGCTGTCATACCCTAATTCTTTTTTTAAAATGAGCATTAGAAACAAATATTATTTGTATTAATCATTGAACATGTCATACCCTAATTCTTTTTTTAAAATGAGCATTAGAAAACAAATATTATTTGTATTAATCTTTAAAAAAAAAAAAAAGAAGAATATTAACAGCTTTGGATGTGAACCTGAAACAACTATGCTTTGTCCATTTTACATTTTGGTATACAACTATAATATCTTGTTTAAAAATATGCATCTCATTTATAGACAAATAATAAGACGTTTCTGGCACTAGTTAGTTAAGTACTGCGTTTGTAAACATTCAAACAGAAATGAGTATCTTGTATTCCTGGCAACCTTTTCTTTTTTCCTATTTGCCATAGAGAAATTTGATTTACTTTCATATACAAAGAATGTCAAATAACCAAAATTGAATATATCATATATTATCTAAATAATTCAAAAAAAAAAAAAAGTGGAAAGTTGAGTTGCACCTTTTTATCATTAATTTACTTATTCTTTCTAACTTTCCTTTTAGTGAAGACTTTTCTTTTCACTCTTCATAAACTATCACAGTTGACGATACAAATATAAACTTATGGATTCCATGATTTCTTTTGAAGAGAGCTTGTGAAATTGGTCTTTCAACACATTCTCTTCATTTTTTTTATCTGTTCATCTCTCATCCAGTAATGTCCAACACCCAAAAATTAGTTTGCCGCTATGCTGCTCCAAATCCACAGCTCTGATATATATATATATATATATATATATATATATATATATATAATATATTAATTTAATTATTATATAATAGAAGATTATTAGATATATCTATTATATACATAAGATAAATTATTAAATATTAACGAACCACAACTTAGCCTTAATAATTATTATACCTAGAGGATGATCACAAATTTATATTATCAATTATCAGAATAGTGATTTAATTATCATGATAAAAGACATCATTAAATTAATATAATTATATATATATTATATATATATATATATATATTATATATATATACTATATAAATATATATATATATATATATATAAATATAATATATATATAAATATATTTATATAAATATATATATATATTATTATATATATTATAATTAATATATATAATATATATATATCTATAAATAATATATTTATATATTATCTAACTTTTCCTGCGTAGTTTTTTTTATTAGTACTATTTTTGTGTTCACCCTTGGGTTTTTTTATAAAAGAAACGTGTACTTATTAAAACTGTTTTATTTAAAAAATGCACATATTATTTTCGATTAAAACACATTTATCAAGTAAAAGTCACTGTATTTAAACATTTTGAATTGCAATATAGACGCGCGAAAAATAAAAAATATTTGAACAAGAGACTTTCGTTCCAATTTCAGGAATAACCGCCTTCAGTTGTGACAACTGAGAGGTTCTGAAATGGAACTGAAGGTCCTTGTCATATGATATTTTTATTTTCACGTGTTATATTGCAATTCCAAAATGTTTAAACTCCAGTGACTTTTACCTGATAAATGTGTTTTAATTCGAAAAATATTATTTTCATTAACCAAAAAAAAAAACAGTTTAACTAGACAGAATTTTCTTTTATAAAAAGAAACCTTTTTTGATATATATATACTTTACTATATATATATATATATTAATATATTTATATATATAATATACTAATATATATTATAATAATATATATATATAAATATTTATATATATCTATATATACGTGTATATATAGATATTAATTTATTTATAATATATATTTATATATATATATATATATCTATAAATATTATAAATAAAAATACTATAGTATAATATATATATATATATATAAAGTATATTATTATATATATGATATATATATACTACATAATATATAATAATTATATAATATATAATTATAAAATTATATAATATATACATATATATATAATATACATATACTTATATATTATATTATATATAATATATAATTAAATATAATATATATATATATATCATATTATACTATATATAATATATATATATATAATATATAATAATATATATATATATATATAATAATAAATGAACAGTATGATATAGCCACACTAATTTATACATACTCGTATATATATTATAGTATAATATATATATTATAAGATATTATATATATATATATAATATATATATATATATATATATAATATTATAATAACATGGTATCCTATATATATATATATAAATTAATACTAATCAGTTATATGATATATATATATAGTCCTAGTATATATATAACAAAGATCACTAAGATAGAATATGCCACATATAATAGTATTAGATATTAGTTTAGAGTTACAGTATTTGTATCATATAATAATATATATATACATTAATATAAGAATATATTATATATATATATATATAATATCAATATATTATTATATATTATATGAATAGTATATAGTTATATTTGATTCAACTATTATGTATAATAATAATATATATATATATATCATTTTTCAGCTTGCATTGACCGAATAAAAAATTGTCATCTGGTCTTTAGGGCAAGATTATGTCGCCTGAAGTATTACAACAAACTCTGTTGTTTAACTTGTCAAGCGTCCACGAGATAAAGTATTATTGTTAGGAAATAGCGGTTTTACAAGACATTTTTATTTATAAAGCTTGAGGATTGATAGTCAATCGAATCCTTTCTGACAACTTTAATAACAAATTTGTGATTGATTCGAATGATCGAATGAGTGATAAGTTATCAACCCTGAAAAATAATTACTTTGAAATATGTTGTTCAATGTTACTAAGTGTAGTGCCAGTTTTACAAGTGTTATTTATTTTCTGTTCGGTATAAGCTTACCAGTAACAAGAGAAAATAGACGGTTATTTTTTTTTGGAATTATTTCCAAATAGATCTATGAAGAAATGTTGCTAGATTTCTTTAGATCCTAACTCCATTAGTCAAGTTCTGAATTTAAAACTGAATTATTGGAACTGAGCTCCAAGATCAAATACAGTGATTAGAAATATGCCTCAATTTAAAGTTCTTATTAAAAAATATATAATTAATATATAGAAGAAACGAAGCAAAATTATAATATAAAATATTAAAGGAACCGATCTTAAATTTTAGGTTTCTTTTATAGCAACTATTTCTAGTGCAAAGCATTCATGTTCTTAAAAGCCCAATATTAGTGGAACTAAAACCAATTTTCAAGTTCTGATTTTAAATACTTAACTTTCCTTATAACAAAAAATCATTTAATGATTATCTATAAATAGCTGCAAAATAATTATATATTGTAATTTAATAATAATAATAATAATAATAATAATAATAATAATAATAATAAATAATAATAATAAATAATAATAATAATAATAATAATAATAATAATAATAATAATAATAATAATAATAATAATAATAATAATAATAATAATAATAATAATAATAATAATAATAATAATAATAATAATAAATATAATAATAATGTTAAAATATTATTTTTATTATTATTATTATTATTATTATTATTATTATTATTATTATTATTATTATTATTATTATTATTATTTTGATTATTATTACTTAAAAAATAAATAAACATTACAATTTCTCAGGCAAAACTCTTGATAGAAATGCATGAAGCTTCTATTTTTAGAGTTTAAAAATCTATTATTTATTGCTATTAAATTTACAATAATTTATTTATTTATAATTTTAATTACCATTAATTGTAAAAAGATTAAAAATATTTGTAAATAGAAACAGTAAAACATTTATATTATTTCATTAACCTTTATTAGTAGAAATTATATATATATATATATATATATATATATATATTTATATATAATATATATAATATATATATAATAGTATAATATATATATAATATAATATAATAATATATATATATATATATATATATAATATATATATTATATATATATAATATATAGATATAGTATATATATAATATATAATATTATATAATATTAGATAATATATATATTTAAATATATTTATATTATATTATATATATAATATATATATTAATATAATATATATATATATATATATATATATATATTAATAATAATTATATATAATATCTTATCCTATATTATATATAATATTATATATATATAATAATATATAAATATATATAGAAATTGATGAATTACCTATAAACATAAAAAACAATACACAAAAACAATACATAAAACAGATACAAATACAAACATGAATCAGATAATAATATAATATATAATAATAAAATAATAAAATAATAAAATAATAATAATAATATAATAATCAATAATAATCTAATAATTATAATTAATTCAGAATATCTGCTTAAAAACATAATAATAATAATAATAATAAAATATAATAAAATAATATCAATAATAATAATAATAATAATAATAAATAATAATAATAATAATAATATAATATAATATAATAACATAATAATAACAATAATAAACAAAAACTAAAATGTTAGCCCGATTATATATATAAATATATATATATATTTATATATATAGTATATAATATATATAATATATATATATAATAATATATATTTATATTATATATGATATATATATATAGAGTTATGTATAAACGTCTCAACTAAGAATAATTAAATTACAAGATTATTAAACTATCAGACATATAAGTCAAAATAGTTGAGAACATATGAGAATATACACTTGAGATATCTATCTTCACTAGAAAATATTTATTATTATAAATATATTAATATATTTTTATAATATATATATTATATATATGAATATATTATTAAATATTATTTAATTAAAAAAATATTATAATGATATATATAGTTAATATTATATTATTATATATTAAATATTATTTAATATCATTAAAGAGTAAGATACAGAAAATATTAATGAAATTATAAAAATTAAAATAGTTTAATTTAATTTCATAATATTTATTATTTATATATATACTATATTTATATAATATAATATAATATTAATATAATTAATATAATATATATTAAGAATTATTTTTAATATAATTAATAATCTATTATTTCCTAAATATATTAATTAATTATATATAATTAAAAATATATTATATAATTATTTATATATATATATATAATTAATTATAGTATATATATTATTATTATATTTATATTACAGTATCAGATCCCTTATTATACAAGAAAAATATTATATTCTTATGTAATGTACCTTATTATATCGTATTATTTTATTATAATGTATATTTTATAAATTTTATTTATGTAAATATTTAAAATTGCATATTAATTAATTAATTTTAAAAGATGGTATAATTTTTTTCGTAAAGTTAATATTCGTTATATAATATTAAATTATTATTATAATTTTAGATATTAATTATATTTATAATATAATTATATTATTATAATTATTAAATATATATTACTGTTTACCCATTTATATATGTTTTTAACTTTTAATATACCGTATGAATTTATACCTATAGATTAAAATATTTTAAATTATGTAGATATGATAATATTATTAAAATATTATATATTAATAAAATATATAAATATTAATAATTAAATATAATCATAATAATAGAATATTTATAATATAAATCATGTATTACATCATATTAAGAATTTATATAAGAAATTATTATATCTAAGGTAAAATTGTAAGTTACGGAATTCATTATTGTAGTTAATAAAATAGGTTAAGGTTAATTAATAAGTTAGTAAATATTTATTCATTACTACATAATTTCTTTATTGTATTAATACCTTATCAATATTATATTAATATTATTTATTTATTTAAATAATATTATATTATTATTAATATTATTATTTAATTTTATATTCATATTTTATTATTATATCGGGATGTTCACCACAATTCAATAATATTTTTAAAAGAAGTGTGCAAATTAAATTATATAACCCTTAGTAGAAGAAGTGGCTATTTTATAATATGAAACCGTAATAGCAATTAGTAATATCATGTTGTAAGTGCAAGTAATTAAAAACTCAGTCAGTTTGGTGTTATAGGGTTGTGTTAGTTTAGTAATCAATAGTATTAGTAGATATGTAGTAGTAGAAGAGTAGTTAATATGTAAGTAAGTTTCTATATTAGTATTTGTAATGAAGTGATACCAGGTAGTATATACTTTTTATCTATTATTATATAATGATAAGTATATATAATTTACCATTCTTTTTGTTTTAATCCCTATCTAATATTGTATATTTTAAACTCATAAATTTTGATCTCGAAGGCTTTCTTCTCTATACTTCTTCTGAACGCTGATTCCTCCCTGCTTCTTCTTCTTTCTTTCTATTTTTCCTCTGTCTTCTCGTCCTGTCTGGTGCGTACTGCTTCTTCTTCTATGCTTCTCGTAATGACATGATCTTGAGATTTTTATGAGTAACTCTATTGTTCACTCTCTCTACTTTAAGAATTGCAAGTATTATAAAATTATTATAATTATTTATGTAGTTTAGTTGTGCAATAGTTAAGATAGCAGAGATATATCATTATGATAAATTGAATGATTAAATAAATTGATTAAATATTAATGAGTTTGGTAATTACTTAATTAATTAATCAATTTTAATTGGAAAATCATTAAAAATAAAATAAAGTAGAATTCGAAAGTTTTATACAATAGCAGAGGAAATATGAACGTCGTGGCGCTAATAAAGATAAGAATAAAAAAAAAGAAAAAGAAAATAATGGAAGAGAGCAGAAAAATAAGAATAATATAATAATACAAAAGAGAAGAAGAGTGGAATTTTTGGAAATAATCAATGAACGATGTATAATTAATAAGCATTAGTAAAGAAGTGATAATAATCTATTAATAAAACTAATTCTAAATTGGGTTTTATAAGGCATTTTAAGAAATTGCTAGAAATTGATGTAAAATGTATTAATATATATATTTATAGAAATAAAATATAGTGATTATTGAGGTAGAGATATTGGTTGGAATAGGAGATTATTTGATTATTAGAATTGAGGTATTTTCACTTGACCGTAAAAATAAAACTATTTTAATATACTATTAAGTATATTTTTTTTTATATTTATTAATATATTATGAGGGTTTTGTTGAATGTAAAAACTTATTTTTAGAAAAAACATGGTAATATTAAACTAAAAATAATATTTATAAATTATTTAGAATAGTAAAAATTATTTGGTAAAAAAAAACATATACTCTCTCTATGTTGTTATAAAAAGAAAACAAAAAAACATAATTTTAAAATATATAAGTTTAATTAAAGCAATGGAACTATATTTAATATTATAGATTACTAAAGTAAAAATCTAAAATTAATATTATTAGAACAACTATTAACTATTATTATTAAATAATTATTCTATTATTTTATAATTTATATATTTGATCTTTTTTTTTTTAAATTCATAAATATAAAGATTATAATATGAATCTATGTAAACCACGGATATACGTTGATAGAAAAAATGACAGATCAAACAATTGCTATATGAGTTAGCAATTTGTAATTGTTAATTTTTTACTAGTATACAGGTAATTTATTAGAATTTTTTGTTATTTTATTAATATATCTATTTTATTTGTTATATATAATATTTATAGTTCATATAAACATGATAAAATATTATACAAATAAAGATTTAAATTAAGGATAGTTTTAAAGCTAATTATATTACGTTTATAATGAATAGTAACGAGTAGAGACAACCCCATTTAAAACATTTCAATATACATATAGTATTATATTTATTTGTGAGGAAATGGAAAGAACATTCTTTGGGATAAAATCCCGGAAGGTCATTTATACCTTGTTAGGTATAAGGATAAAATTTTTTTAATTATAGTTAATACGAGCTCCCAAGGAGGTCAAATGATATTTTTAACATTATTTATTAATTAGTATATAGCAATTATGATTACGCCGAGAAAGCATAAGAAAATGAGTGTAATTCATGACCCAAGATTCTACGGGAAAAGAGTTCTTCTAAAATAATTCATGAATAAATGAAATAATATGATATATATTTAGTTATTCCGGTTGTAGAGGTTCGGTATCTATATATACTATCTTATAACCTGATACATATATATATATGGTATATATATCGAGTTAGCATAGAGATAGTACATATATATATAATATATATATATATATAGATATATATATACTAAATATAAATAGATATATAAGGGTTCAGATATATATGATAGTATGAGTAAGGCGAATAAGGATAATAAAAAGGAGTGGAATCATTACCTAGGTAGTTAACTAATATATGAGACATATATAAATATATATGTATATACATCATGAGGGAAATATTTGGCGTTATTAAATACTAGGGTAGTAATATTATATATAGGCATTATATTTCAATAGCATGTTTATCTATGATTAGGAGGGCCACGTCCACGTACAGTCACACTAGCTATATATATACTATTATACCTATATATACCATATAGGTTTCACATAATATATATAGTTGCACCATATTCAAGAGAATATCTTCTTGGTATTATATTTAAATAATTTCTGGACAATATCACCCTCCCGGAAGAAAAATAGAATGTTTTAAGGGGGAAGCTAAAACACTCAATAACGATTATAAAAGTAAACCCAGCTCACAAGTACCTATGTAATTATGATGCAATAGAGTAGGAGAGGAGCCTCTACCACAGTCGACCCGGAAAAATAGAATCACTCCAGGGATTTTATTAAGACTTGCGCCTTATGGAAGATTTTATAATAAGGGAATAAGTAAACGACTTATATAATAACTTCGGCCTTCAACCGGAACCTATATCCTGGCACATTTCTTAATAGCATGACTATTAAAAAAGGTATTTGTGGAGTTATTAAACTTATGGTGTGTTAAGAGAGATGATTATATATTAAGCAAATTTTGCTTAAATGAACTAAGCTTTATATAAACCTTCTATAAACTTTATATAAAACTTTTATATAAAACTCTATATATATAAATTAGTACTATATAACCAGCACTAGAATTTTATAAAGGGACAATTGGTTTTATATCTATGACTTAGAGACTCTTGTATAGCGAACATACAAATTCTTCATTTAAGGTTTTGGGATTGTTCAATATTTCGTAGTGTTGAATACCGATCGGACGGGTGGTTGCTTGTTATCTTCATAGTCGGGTAGAGAGGGAAGAGAAGGAGAGAGAGAGAGAGAAGAGAGAGAGAGAGAGAGAGAGAGCAGAGAGAGAGAGATAGAGAGAGAGAGAAGAGAGAGAGAGAGAGAGAAGAGGAAGAGAGCAGAGAGACGAGTATATCCCGCGTGAGGAATAGTAGGAGTCTGAGAGAGAGATGAGAGTAGAGCAGAAAGCAGAGCAGATCGAGAGGTACGATTGAGAGAGCATTGAGGGGAGAAGTATCGCAGAGAGAGAGAGAGAATGTAACCCTATGGAGAGCGACGTCAAGACAAAAGAAGAAGAGGATTATGTGGGAAAGGACACAGCACCGCAGAGCAGAAGGTTTTCAATTTCCGTCGGTCCAGGGATCCGTAAGTGAAATTACCCCAGAGCTACGCTTCTCCTAATAGAATACGGGCAATGAACCGAGGGGCGTGAAAAGCCTTTTGGTATAAAAAAAAGAAAAAAAAAATTTGTATTTTGAAACAATTTATTGAGTTTTATTGAAAGTTATTGTATTATTTTAAACACACTGTGTTACCTATGTTATTTCCCTATTAAATCATAGAAATTAAGATAATAATAGAGATGGAGAGTAGAATGTTACCAGTGAGTGAATAGAGCACACACACACCACCAGAGTATTAATAAAGACAGAAAAGAGAGTTATGAGCGGGAAAACAGAGAGTTGGATTTTAAACTCTAGAGTTTATATATTCAAAAAAAAACCAAGGGTGAACAATAGGAGTTATATTAGGCTGTTACATATGAAATACGTTTTGATGGTAATACTTATATAATACTCCTTTAATAAGCCTCGGGATTTTATACTATTAAAATTTATAAATAAAGTATTTCATTTGATTTTAATAACTAACGAGCAAATATAAATCCTTAGTTCAACAGACTTAACGGTGATAAGATAAGATGAATTATTTTTACAATGTTACTATATAAACTTAAACAGGTTATGAAGGTTGTAATTGTAGGAGTAATAAACTTTTATTTCTTTTTATTATATATATATAAATACTAATTTTTAAAACTTTTTGTTCATTTATTATATTATAGTTTTTACGTGAGTGTTTTTGTTATACCGAACTGAGTTTGATCACTACGTTTGAACTCCACATTCTTTCTCCAAGTCTAAAATTAAAATTTTTTCTGGTACGATGTCCATAAAATTTATATCTAGCAATTTTATTTAAATATGCTCCACGATGGCAGGAAACTTACAAAGAAAATTGATATTATGTAAACTAAGTAAATATGATATTTTTTTTTCAAAATGTTATTTTTGATTAACTTTTAGTAAAGCTCCTCGGGAATAGTGGATAGTTATTTATTGATTTATAATGATTCAAGAATCGGAGGTGCTAAATAAGAAATAAGTAAATAACGACCAATTTATTTATTTTAATATTACTTAATTAAATTTATCAATTATTATTACTATAGTTATTATTTTTAAGGTTGTATTAAATATAATATAAAGCTATCTAATTATATATTACATAATATTACATATTTTTATAAAATGCATCATAGTCTCGTTTAAATTTCTACCAGTGAAGTTTTAATATTAAAATAATAATGATAGTAATGATACTTTAATAATACTTAATTTTATTAATATGATATGATATTCACTATCAATAGTATAATTACGATAATTATTTTAAGTAATATATAAAAATATTTTAAAATTTTTATAAATATATTTTCACACATACATATATATTAGAGAGAATATAAAATATTTATATAAGTATATTATATTAATTGAAATATGTATTTCTTAACATAACTAAATATTAAATATTAAATAAAATAATAAAGTGTTAACCTCGAATTTACACTAAGGTAGTTAAATGGTAAATTAAAAGTAATAAGACATATAATATATTGATGTTAAAATTAAGTAAAAAAATTATTAAGTTACATAAATAATAACGATGATAAATTTTAAAAAGCTAAATCAGTATGATCGTGACAACAAAATAATTAAAACACAGATTAGTCAACAATCAATTTTGTCCATACAGATGAACAAGTACTAGTAAAGTGAAAGACTTAAAAAAAGTGACTAAGGCTAAGAACATATTTGCAAACCTGAGATATATTAAAGTCAGTATTATAGGTATTATACGTATGATATATTTATTATTTGCTTGATCTTAATATTTAATTATATTGATGAGAAGATAAAATACGAAAGTTTCCATGTTAATTATATCAAAATTTTTTATTTGTTAATGAATAAACTTGAAGGAAAAAGTTTATTTATCAAATTGTACATTATAATATTTATCTTTTATTAAATTATATTTATTAATAGTAAAATAACTATCAAAATAAATATATATTATCTGTATGAAAAATATATATATAATATATATTAAATTATTTATTACAATGAAGAACGTTATAGTTATTATATTTATTATATTAATTATATTATTTTATTATATATATATTATTAGATATTATCATTATATATTATAATATATTTATAATATGTTTGCAATTTTCATAACTTTATTTATTTTTTTTGTTTCTAAAAAAAAATTTTTTCCGGGGGATTTCTGATAAACATTTCCTAAGGTTTTCAATACTGTTTATAAAAGAGAAGGCGTTATGGAATCTTGATATGAATAAATCCCTTAATTTTCCCGCATAGTTTAATACATAAATTTTTATCCTATAGTTTTCGTATTCAAGTTATCGATTTTAAATACTTTTTTACTCGCTCACTTCTTCCCGAAACATTTCTATTAAAATCTAGTCCCATATATTATATTCACATCAACAATAAAACACATAATACACACACTCAACACACATATATAACGTTCATTTCAAATATAAATAATAATAAATATATTACATATATTTTAATTTATATAAAATAATAAAAATAAGAGCAATCCAACACAAATAAATAATCATAAAATAAATATATAAGTAATTAATTCGTCGGGATTTAACGCCCTCCGAATTGAACACGATAACGTAGTGAACCAGCCGCTAATAAATATAAAAATCTCTTTTATATATATAATTAATTATTATTAGACAACGAAAATTAAAATATAATTAGCAAGTTTACATGTATTGGTTAGAGTTAAACAATCCTATAGTAAAAGAGCGAAATGAACGTTAATTTAGTAATCTTTTAATCTAAGGAATAGTAATATTTCTAATTATTATATTATTATTAATTATATCTAATTATTAAAATAATTCACATTGCACAGTATATATACTTATTTGCGAATTTTTATTGTAAAAATTTTACACTATCATTAGTTATAGAAATCATTAAAATTCATTGATATTAATTCTATCAGTTTTTTTTTTTAAATACTAATTATACACAAACATACATCACGATTCTCATTGGATACTAGGCACTCATTGTTCATCCTAAATTTTCTTTTCTTTCTCTCATCAATTCTCCATCTCGAATTTTCATCTCTTCTCAATCTACTATTAAATCTCTCTCCTCATCCTCACTCTCTCAACCTATCTCTCTCAAAAATACAAATGTGAAAAACATACAAAGTTATCAATTTTTATTAGGGATAAATAAAAATAATAATATAATAATATATATTATATTATAAAATAAAAAATAAAAAAAATAATAAAAAATTATCCTCTATAAAAAATAATTAAATTTAATTTAATAGGTTTTAAAAGGCTAGTTGGTAATGGTAGTTAGAAATTAATTAATAGTTCGATGACAATGATGGCAGCAAATATTGCAATAGTGCAAAATTCTTCTTCTCTTCTTTCCTTCTTTCTTCTTCCTTCTTCTTCTCTTCTTCTTCTTCTTCTTCTCTTCTTCTTCGTCCTTCTTCTTCTCTTCTTATTCTTCTTCCTGGTACGATCGATTAGTCATTACACTATATGTTTTAATTATTATTATTATTATATATCGTTATTAATCCTATCTATTAGTATTATTATTATTTATTATGAGGTGATGGCGAGCTAGTAGTAGTGATTAGTAAGTAGTATAGTATGTAATGTAGTTAGTGAGAGTAGAATATACATTTGTAGCCTAGTAGTAGTAGATAGTATAGTAACACTGTAGTAGTAGTAGTAGTAGTAGAATGTTCAGGATCTTTCCATTGCCACCCTAATGAGTTTATCATTAAAACCAACAAAAATAAAATAAAAATTATCCTTGAATAGTTTTAAAAATTTAAAATAATAAATAAATAATAAATGCATTAAAAACCAAACTGATTGCGATCAGAAAGCGAGGTGAAATAGGCCAGAAAGTTGTGCAAATAGCTCAACTTATTAGAAGTTAAGACAGAAGTGTCCACTACGATAATTTATCTAATACTGTCTTCTATTCATGCAGTATGAATAAGTTAGAAATTTCTTTGAATAACCCGTATTAGATTGTTAATCTTTTTAGTTATTCATCGATCCACCAATTGATGAGACCAACTCTGTAATAATCCAAGTAACATTCAATTTCAATTAAGCTAAATTATCAATACTGTAGATATCTGGTTAACTAAGATAAACATGCCCAGAAGCTTGCCAATAGTACCGATAATAAAATAGAAGGATTTTCAATAAACTTAGATTCTTAATTTATGTAAACTGTCTAAAGAAAATATGCAATCAATAAATAACCGTTGAAAGTTGGGCCAAGTAAATGACACCAAACATAACGGTGGCCATTAAAAAATATAATATTGACTTTAAAACTTATCACAAACATAAATAAATAAATAAATGATCAAAATACTAATCTTCTTACTTAAGTGTTGCATCAACGAATTAAAATATTAGAAATACTACATAAAATGAGAGAATGCATCTTTGGCAGTATCCATCTATGATAACATGCTCTTTTTAATTTATATTATCTTACATATAGATTTTTCTAAGATAGTTTTTCCTAACTTTTTCTTACCGCTATTTAACTTATATAGAGATTCATATTCTTTAAGATATAATGCTCTTTCATTCTTTTTGGGTTCTTGATCTTAAGTTTCTGCATAAAAATCGATCTGTCTGTAAGACAAATACATATTCTTAAAGATAGTTCTTGATTCTCGAATCTCTTCAGACCGAATATAATACAGATAAACTCTATTTCCCTTTTTAAAGTACCCCTTCTCCCAATCTCACAGCTTGCTACTCGCACATGCTACTGGAAATATTTCATATTTGCTCTTGCAATAATACCACTCACTCAGAGAATTTTATCGCTGCTGTCCGCCAGCAAAATGAATCTTATCATTAGGTAAGGCTATCTTAGTACTGGTTCAGATAGTAATACTTTTATGTTTTTGATTGTCATTTCCTGATTACCTGTCCATATTATATTACACGGTTGTTCATTTTTGTCATATCCACTAGTAGAAGACTGACAATATTTTCTCAATTACTTTTAATTCTTTATTAAGTACACTTGCCTATAGTACCTAAATAAAAGATTCATAGATTTAGGTTGGGGATTTACGCTAATTATTTTTAATAGTCTGTTCTTGAAAAAAAATGTTTCCTCTCACGGTGTCATATCTTAAAAATTCGATTTTTTGCATTATAAACTAACATTTATATTTTCTTACTGGAAAACCTGATTCCTGCAATCGTTTTAATAGTTCTACTATCACAAATAAATGTTCGTCTAAACCAGGTGTTGCCAAACCTTTTTATCCCGTCTTTACTGCCGCAATCAATGTAGGATATTATGAACTATTTTGCGGAATATTTTATCGATTTAAAAAACATTTCACCTAACTAAGGGGCAAGAGAAGGCTTTATTAATTAAGCAATAAGGTAAACACTATTTATAATAATAGCATAATGGAATAAAAATTTAATTATTCCCCCATACTTAGATATAAAGGACTACTGATATAAATAACTATGTATGACATGAAAAGATAAGTAATTAATTTTCTTAAATGTTAAGTATAAATCTTTATTAAAAACAATGATAGCAAAATTATGATATATACTACATGCTACTACTATGCCTAGTACTCAAAGCCTGATTACGTTATCAAAATACGTGAGATACACTAAATAACCTTCTGATTGATTCATCTTGCTTTAACTACTAGTCTGAAATAACACTTTAAGATATTAGTTATAACGATCTTTTTAATTATAAAATATAAAGATTGATATTAAATGAAGGATATAAGTCTCGAGAGAAGCAGTAAGATAATAATTTTGATACAACTAGATTGGTAATATAATTGGTAATATATATATATATATAGATAATAGACCTGTGTTATATTAATAGTATATATACTATATAAATATATATATATATAATAAATATATATATATATATTATATTATATATATATTAATATAATACTATATATATAATATAATAATATATATTATAATATATATATATATATATATAATATATTATATATATATATATAAATATACGATATATTATATTATATATATATTAATTAATATATATAATATATGTGATAATAAGTGAAGAAAAGGAGATAATGTAAATAAGAGTATGAGTAGAGCTTATAATAATTAATATTCTCGAACTAAATGATAAAGAATCTGATCCCAAAAGTGAATTGCAAAATCCAGTTATTATAGAACTTTAACATTTTAATAATTAATTAAGAATAGTTTTAATTTCATGTAATATTTGCATCTAATAATAACCTTTTCATCATTAGTTATTAAATACTACCAATACACGTATTACTTAACTGAATAAGAAAGTATCCTAAATAGGTAAAAGCATTAATTAGTGAGTATAAATCTTTGAACAATACACACATACACAATCACATACACACATAAAACACACATATATTATATAATATTAATATGTATGTATATAAATATATAAAATAAAATAACTATAATAATATATATATATATATATATATTATATTAAATAATATATATATATATATAAATATATTTAGATATAATATAATATAATATATAATATAATATATATATATAGTATATATATATTATATATAATAATTAAATATAAATATATATATAATATATATTATATTATATATATTAATATATATATATATATATATTATTATATATATATATATATATAATAACTATATATATATAGTATATATATATTACTATAATTTTTTTACTTAGTATGAAAGAGCAAATATAAGGTTAATTATTATATAAGTCTTTGATATTAGATTACTGCATACACTGATGTTATTATATGTTTAATGTACGTGTGATGTAAAGTTCAGAAATGAGTGTGAGTGTGATTGTGTTGTATGTTGTGTGTTGTATGACAGATATAGAGTATTATTATTATTTCAAAACTCAATAAATATATTTCTCTTCTTCCATATAATATAAATAATGATCCCATAATTGCATAATAAATATCAGTTCAAAGATATATATCTTTTTTTCGCATATACAAGGCAAATAAGATAGTTGATAGCATTTAGCTTTCCTGTATCACGTTATATAATACACGACACTCTTTCACACGCCTACGAGTAGTATCCAAAAAAACAAAGACCAATCTTGAACATAATACTCTTATTTCTCTATTTCTATAGAGAGAGGATCACGGTCATCAAACGAACATGATTTCAAGTTGATATCTTCAGTCAAATGACATATCACGAAACAGAAAAAGAAGAAGATATAAACCGATTTCATCAACAAAATGAGTCAACTTTTGTTAAGATTGTAGAGTAGTTACGCATATAATACTTACAATAGAGATTATATGAAGTTATATATTGTGTCTTCGCAATTCCTCAGAGCCTATAGACTTCACGATAACGTACATCCGCATTTTGTGAGTGAGCACTATACCAATATTTTTCAACTTGTTGATGATCCCTGAGGTATCGAAATGTTCTTCACCTGAAACAAAATTCTAAGTTTTAGTGCAGTTTTTAAAATGTTTGTAGAATCTATCTTCACTTAGAATGCAAAACTTCTTTAACTTCAGAATTATTATGATGATTATAGATCCAATCTTCTCAATTGCTATGGAAACACGGAGGAATCGATATATGCTATTTAGAAGGAAAGGATCACTTATATCTCGTAAATATATTGTGAGATAGGTAGTGTCTAAAGAGACGATCTATTATGTGTTCTTGAAAGGAATGATAACTCTGCCAATACGGAACACAGTGGTCTCATCTCCAATCTTGTGTAGGCGGCACCCCCAAGAACAAAGTATATTCTAGCTTTTAATAAATAATCTTTGTATTTTTTTCAAATTTCTATTTTCGGAAATTTCCTTTTCCTATGATTAATTTAAAATCTGGATATGTCTTCTTACTATCTTTATATCTTGTATTTAAAAAATGGGGCCCAAATCCAGTACTCTTCTTAGGTTTTTCTCTAAAGCCGAACAAAAGAAGTCCTGAATACTCGAGCACAGATTTTTTCGTTAACAACATAATCACTTTAACATGAATTTAGCCCCTTGCACATTGGATGAAACGGCGTGGCCTTACGTTGCCTAATAATGAATATAAAATTAGACATGGATTTAGTTCCCAATTCAGTAGAAATTTCTTAGGGTACTCCTACTCTGCAATAAATATTTACTAGAGCTTCGACTACAGCTACTGTTCATTAGTACAACTGTTTCGAAGTACCGTATTGTATAGTCTACCAGGGTTAAAATGTAATTAAATCCTCTCTCAAACACAGAATGTATGGGTCAAGAGATATCCACGGCAATCCTCTTTAACTTACATCGACTATAGGGTCTTTACAGAGTGTCGTTCTAGTCACCTTTGAATTCGGAATAGTCCTTCGACCTGAATCACAAGAAAGCATAACCGCTTTACATCTACTATATTTGGCCAGTAGAATCGTTTATAAATGTGTTATCTTTTTGAAGTAAAATTTCCCCTTCCCTGATTTTTATTTAGATTGGACCTATTTCTGCTTAATGAATACAACACTGAACTCCGTATCATGTATCGTATGCATCAATTGCCCATTATACTTTCCATCCACTACATTTTCTTCTTTACTTGAAATTTACACTGCCACTGACATTACTGTCGGGATTTTCCACCTCCTTCTAAGAGAAAGAAATCACTAATGTTTTTTTGAATTTATTGTGTCGACGCCTCATGGTCTATTTTTGATACCATGCATACTGCAGCCTCTATTTTCTTTGGTTTTAAAGCCATTTCTATGAACCACTATTTGCTAAACAACCTTTTTTGGGTTTTGCTCTTCAGTTCTTAGTAAATAGAGTCTGGTTGTTTTTCTTTCCATCAGGTCTTTCCTAAGAACTCTTTTGTACTATGATACTGGAGGTGAATTATAAATTTGAAATTTTTTTCGCCAATCTCGTATTCTAAACTCGATCACATTATAAGAACAAGAGCGATGTTCAAAGAATCCTCTTTGCTGATTTCTTTTTAAATCTTGGTGAAAATTTTCTTTTATTTTGGAGGCAAAATATCGATCATATGCCTCCAAATAATTGCACGCATCACCATTTTTTTAGCGCTTCTCTGTCATATTAATTTCTTACTAAGAACTCATCCCCTTAGAGTATCAAGGGTCTTTGAAAAAATCTCTAAAAGGGATTGCAGGAGTGGATTTTAACGACATTTTTCACTCGAACTATTTGAAGGAATTAACTAGGTTCTTAGATTCATTCCTAAAAGCGGGGAATTTACTTCCAAAATGGGTTTCTAGATAGTCATTACCAGGCTTTCATCTCCAACTGATTTAGCACATTTTCATTTACAATATGTTTCAAAACCTTTGGTGTTGACAAGCAAACAAAAATTATTTCTTTTAATGAGAACCACATTTAGTACCAAATTAAAGTTAAATTTTAATTAAATAATGTCTATACTTTATAAATACCTCAATGAGTACTGTGGATAAATTTCAAAAAAAAAAAATTGGTAAAAAAAACATTTAAAATAATTAAATAAAGCAAATGCAATATTTTGATGGACTTTGCTTATAGATTTACATAAAAACTATAGAACATTCCAGCAAAGTTTGATTCAGATTAATTGATTAGGGTAGCGTCAGGCTAGTTTTAATTATTAAATGAAATTTTCGAAAATAAAATAAATTTATAATTTCAGATTCAGATTAATTGATTAGGGTAGCGTCAGGCTAGTTTTAATTATTAAATGAAATTTTCGAAAATAAAATAAATTTATAATTTCAGATTCAGATTAATTGATTAGGGTAGCGTCAGGCTAGTTTTAATTATTAAATGAAATTTTCGAAAATAAAATTTTTTTATAATTTATAAAATAAATTTATAATTTATAATTACAAAATCTATAATTATAGCTCTACTGCTACAATAAAATAAAGCATCTAAGTGAAAAATCATTAAAAAATCTTAATAATTGAAGATTTAAGAAGGAGCTAAGAGAAAAAAAGGATCTTATCTGCCAATCAACGGAATGCTCTATTTCAAACAGCTTTCGAATATCAGATTTATATCACTTCCTCCTTAAAAACTTACAATTTTAAATTTTAATACATAAATGTTCTATCAAGTACAGCCTCTCCTTAATTTTCTTAAATTTTTTAAGGAATTTCTTTAAAAAGTATTAGTACCTTTCAGAATTGACTCTGCTCACTGTTCATTCAAAAGTTTTCATTAAATCAAGTATAATATTTAAGTGCGAAAAAGAACATTTTCTTGTCCCTTGGACATAGGTACACCTAAATAGCCAGCAAACTTTTTTTATTAAGTTCTGTAATGCTGCGACTGTCCAACAGACAAAGAAACAACAAATTATTGTGAATCCTGACTTTAAAATTTAGCCATTTCAATATTTTAGGATCACCACATATATCCCATTTATGTTCGTCGTGCTTGATTACCTTAACCAGTGGTTAAACACTTGCTATACCAACAGCGAGGGCTCGAGTTCGAGTCCAAAAGAAGAGAGATTAAAATTCTCTTTATATATATATATATAATATATATATATATATATATATATATATATATTATATATATATATATATATATATAATATATATAAATATATATATATATATAATATATATAAATATATATATAGTATATATATATATATATATTATATTATAGTATATATATAATATATATATATATATATATATATATATATTATATTAATATATATATATATGTATATATATATAGTATATATAACTATTAATATATATAGATATATTCATTATATTATATATATACTATATATAGATATATATATATATATATAATATATATTATATATATATATATATATGTACTATATCCAATACATGTTATACTATATATATATATATATTATTATATATATATATATTATATATACTATATACTATATATACTTAATATTATATATATAGTATAATATATATATTTATTATATAATATATAGTATATATAATATATATATATAATATTATATAGTATATATATATATATATATTAATATATATATATATACTATATAATACTCACTATAATATAATATATATATATATATATTATATATATATATACATATATTATACTATATATATATATAAGTTATATATTATATATTATATATATATATACGTATAATTGTTAATATAAATTTATATGTATTATATAATTATTTATACACCAAATATTTTACTACTAATAAAGTATTAGATGCTATTTACCATATATAGGAACTTTATTCCCAGTTATGATAACGGTGATTTGAGTATTATACAATTATGCTTTTTTACCATAAGTTTTAGATTCTAATAATCATTTTAAATACAACTTTCTTATTAAAGTCACTTAATCAAATGATTTAGTAATGAGTTTTGCATAATTATGAACTAAAATTAAATTAGATGATATTTGTTAATAATTTCCTCCCAAAAATTTCATTATTGAGTCGGCACATATCTTACGTCATACAACTTCTTATTATATATATCAATCTATCTCTATGTCGTCCTAATTACTCACATATATATATTAATATGAGATATAATAATAATATAATAATATATATATATACTATATTATAGATATAACATAATAGATATATAACATAAAATATATTAGTATGATATAATAATTATATATTATATATATATAAATAAATTATATAATATATAATATATATTATTATAAAATAGAATATATAATATATATTATAATGAAATACTATATAAGAATATATATATATATTATATAATATAATATAATATGTTATATAATATAGTAATTAATATATATCCATAATATATAATAATAATATATATAATATATAAGATATTAATTTAAAATGAGCATATAAATAAATAATAATATATATAGTATATATAATACATAATATATATAGATATAGATAATAGATATAATATTATATATTTAAATATTATAATATACACTAATATTTAGATGTAAAATATTGCATAATAATCGCATATTGTCCTCACAGGAATAAGTTAAGAAGAGAAAGAAACAATGTATAATTAGAGTGAAGTAGATAATAGAATTTAAGACGCCTTTATCATCGGGATTGAACCAACCGCATGTTGCGCGCGATTGAGGACAATATGCCCGGTAGCGATATACAAGTATTGAAAGAACCATCTCCAAACCCAAGATAAACTGAATTATTGAGGGAGTTTTATGAGGATGGCTTACATAACTGAGTTATTAGCACAGAGGCTAATATTGTCCTCACGAGCAGGTCAAACATGTCTAGAGGTGGTTCAGATATCTCAGAGAAGGACAGTTATATTCATTATTATCTACTCTTTATTATCATCTCATTTGATAAACATTAATATAGATTATATAATATATATTATTATATATATAACTAATAATAGTAATATAGATAATAATATATAGAATATTATATAAGATATATATATAAGAGAGATTAGATATAATTATGCTAATATAGATAGATAAATATATAGATAATATTAAATTAGTAGATAAAGACTTAGTATTGCAATATATAATATAGATATATATATAGTAGAAGAGATATAAATATTAGATATATATAGATATAATTATAATATAATATGTAATAATATATAATATATAAGAAATATATATATATATATATATAATATATTAGGTAATGTATTTTAGATAATGTATATATATATTATATATAATATAAGTATTATATGAATTAAATAATATATTATATATATATAAGTAGAATCATACCGACTCTAATAACATACTAACAATTAAAATAGGCAAAGCTCGAATTTATTTTTATCGTATGATACTATATATAGAATATATAGATGTAAATTTGTATATATATATATATATTATATAGATATAATAGAATATATAGATATAATTTAATATATAATAGATTGTAATATACATACATAAGAGGTAATATATAATTTATATTAACATTAGTTATATAGATATTATAGATATAAGATTAAATATATATATAGATATATATTAAATATATATATATATAATATATAAATATATAATTATTAATATAAATACTTAGATAAAATGATATATAGATATAGATGTATATCACATAGTATATATAGTAATATTTCTTGAAATATAAAATAATTTAGGTGATCTTAATAAAGAATAATAGTAATATGATAAATTTCTTGAAAATATTAAGATAATTTTTCTTGAAATAAATATGATAATATATCTTGAAATATAAAACAAATCATAGATAATAGTATACACTATATAGTATAGTATATATATATATATATATATATATATATATATTTTAGTATATATTTTATAGTACATGTAAAGAATTTTATAGATTCGAAGGAATTTGACTCTACAGGAATATATATTTACGATTGATAATTAATAGATAATAATATATATCGATTTCAAACTAAGTTGTATACTTAAATTTTCTACTAACAAACAATCTGGGTAGATCTATTATAATGTAAAGAATTTTAAACGTAGAGTCGAAGGAATTTGATCTACATGAATGTAAATTTTTTAATTAAATTAATTATAAATATATTATATATAAATATAATAATAAAATAAAATATTTTTTATATATATATATATACATTAATTATATATATTATATAGCTAATATAATATAAATAAATACTTACATAAAAATGATAAATTAACTAATAACACGTACTTATCCAATATAAATTAGGTTTATTTATGTGCTTCTAAGAAAGCGTGATATATAAAGAATGTACGTATATTACATATATATATATAATAAGTATCAAAGAAAGCGTAAATATAAATTATTGACAATTATAGATGTATCTAGGTTCAATTTAAACCCATAAATTATTTTATTTACAAAGGTATCTTCATTGTAGCAAAACTGAGGCACAAAAAGGTTAATAACTTGATATTATAATATGTACTTTTCCGAAAGGTTAATTCAAATTTGAATCAGTTTAATTTAGTCTGACTAATTGTAATATATTTTTGATGAAATATTTTATAGTTATTATGCTAATGGTTTTGTAACCTTACAATCATTTCACAAAAAATATAAAAAATAATATATATTAAATATTTTAATAATTATGCTAAGGGTTTTGTCAGTACCTTCGCCATAAAGTAACGAGATCCATAGGATTAAAAGTTTGAAAAAAGTATTATATAATAATATACCCTCAAAAATAAAAAATTAAGTGAAACTAAATTAACATCAATCTTATTAAATAACCTTATTATTATTATTATACGGGCGTAAAATGAAATATATAAGCAATTATTATGCATCGAGTTTACGTAGTCTAACATGGTAATGGATATAAAAATTATATATAATATAATAAAATAATAAGATTTGCTTAGAATATAAAAATCGATTCTATTCGTTCAATTTACGATACATCTTCAATTTAATCTTAGTTTAAATATAATAGATAATAATAATTATATATTATAATTAGAGCGGCTTAGTAATTGGCCCTCCACTTGATCTCCAACAGCCAGATACACTATATTTATTAAATACTTACGAATTATTTCCTGATGTGGTAATCTTAGCTTTTATCTTTTAATTCCAATACTATTACCACTGTGACTGCTACAAAGGATCGGTACTCCTAGAAATTCTTTCTTATCTGACTAGATGCTGCCAAACATCAAGATAGTACAGCTGTCCTATTATGTGCCCCTAGTTCATGGCATCTAAACAGGGCACATATATTGATTCTAAGCATATATCATTCATATTACTATTCCTTACAATTAGGATTATAATTTATTTTCTTATCTTGAATCACTTTATCTACTCTCAGAGACCGTATTAAGATTTTCTCGTACCAAACATTATAAGTCTCAATCACCTAAAATAAATTTTGTTTAACATAAATATAGATATATAACAGGAAATATATATATATATATATAATATTAATAACATATATATATAGTATATAGATATAATTAAGATATATATATAAATATATATATATATATATATATTATATGATTATATTATATATATATTATGATATTTATATATATAACTAATATATAATAATACTGAGAAGTATATTATATATAGAGTAGTAAGAAGATACTAATAATTAAAATTTCCATAAAGAAAATAAAATAGGAAAGATAATTATATTAATATGAATTATTACTAAAATCCATTAGTCTTACCTAAGATTGTAGTACTCCTCCTCATCAAGGCACACATCACATACACTGACATAATGAGTAGTGACTCACCATCGATTTAATCCAACTCAAAATTATTTATTCAATATAATTTCTAAGTTAATGTAAGTGAAGGAGGGAGACAAGTCCAATATGATCTATACATCTCCTATATTAATAGTACTTCTCAAGTAGGTTTTCAGAAGCGTCTTATATGTTGAAAAAGCCTATTCCTTTCTACTGAAGTGACATTAATACACGTATTGGGGTAAATTATTGCCAGTATATTTATGTAACAGTTATTAGTAGAATATTTGGAATTGTGACTAGCGAACAAGAAACTTACAGCCATCTATTGCGGTTTTTTAGAGCGGCTTGTGACATTAAGTGAATCCATATTTACCAACTTCCAATAAAAACTTATCCTAATATAATTCTGCTTTTTAACTAAATCTTCAGAATTTGGGCTTTCGAGATATCTTCCTATGTTGTGAATAATATTTACACGAATTCTTTTATATATCTTCTCAGTATATATGAGCACATTACAGAGCTCCTAGTTTATGGTATATGATCACAAATTGCATAAGGAAATTTAAAGAAAAAATAAAACTATACTCTAAACACATAAGAGATGAGCTGAATAATTATCATCCAATTATAAAATGTATAATATACATAAATCGCAATGTGCTATGTAATAATTGTCTGTTTGATATATAGGTACTAGATATGAGTCAAGAGAGTGTTTGATTAGTCTGTATTTTTGGGAATTTGTAAAATTTCTTATATTATACAGCCTACGAAATTTCTACAATATATCAGTTTATAGCTATGTAATTACATGAACATGCTGAATTCTTTATCATTTCTTACAAAAATCAGCTGGTTTCTCTGAAACATTTTTCGTTTGAGAGAAAAATGAGCTGAGAGTCTGAGCCTTAATATAAATATGGAGCATTTTAAAGGAAAAAGATTTATGAGCTAAGAACCTGGAGCTTAAAAGAAAGAATTATGTAGGTTTATATTATTAGGACAAATTCATTGGTAATTTGTATTATTTATTTTAGATACCTGTATATTATATTGGTTATTTCTTTATTTTTATTACTTTATCACAGCATTTCAATATTCTATTAATGGTATTTTTATATTTTATGGATTGGTTGGAGTATCAAGAATTGTGGGAAGGTGGGTCTTCGACTACACCCTGTTTGGTATCCCATATTCTTTTACCATTGATAGATAGAAGGTAAGATGATGTTGATACTTGTGATAGGTTATCGAAGGTGGCGTTATTTCTAGGTGGGCACCGATAACAAAATGTTATCGCAGATAACCAAAGATAAATCCGATAAGCGAAACCTTCATTCATCGATAACCAATCCGATAACTCGTGTAAAATTAATCGCGATAAGACCGAATAACTCTTAAATCGAATGGAGTTTTTTTTCTTTCGTTTTGATTTCTTTATAGAATGTTTAAAAAAAAACAAAATTTTGCTGTTTTGTTATATTGGAATCGATATTTTACAGCTTCTTCCTATGTTTATGGATTCATAATATAAATGTTCGTTTCTTTACCGACAAGTACCAGAAAATATAGGGAATGAAGCTATTACTTTTTAACTAGTAAACTATTGGATTCTTATTAATAATTTAATTTTTTTTCATTTGCTTCTCAGTTTCACTTTTTTTATTGATAAAATTGTTATTTTAATTTATGCTTTGATATTATAGATTCTATAATGTATGTATAAAGCCAAAGATAAAGGTTAATTTAAAGGATTTGAAAGGTGAATCAAAGAATTAGGTAATTATAATTTTATCAACATAAAAATATAAATACGTTGGTTTGTGCTTCCGCAACATTTTATGTCCCTTCATAAATGAGATAAAGAAGTTTTCACCTGACAGAGAAATCTCTTAGCTCTGATAGATATCTATGGCAGGGGAGAACAATCGCTCCTTCCCAGTGCTTGGAGACATTTGCGCGCTTTGTCTTATAAGAGGACTCAGATGGACCTATTCTCATTTGTTTAAAAGCTAGGTCTGAGTGCTGTTGTGATTAGCCTTGCAGTACTTATTTTCGGGAGGCAGCTTTACTTTGATTGATCTTTGATGACGATGACTTGAGTTAGTTCGTTACATCATCAGCATACAAGATGCTTTGAGTGTGTCCTTCTCTTCCATGTCTCTCCTCGCTGCATGTGTACTGTTGGGTTCTCGAGTCGTACGCCGCAATATACTTTCAACTTACTTGCTCCAATTAGGGCCTGGAACTTCTAACTTTTTGCGATTGTTTCTTCAAAAGTCCTCATTCAATCAAGCGAAACTTGGGGTGGAAGGCACGGGCCAGAAGGTACTTCTTCAAAGGTGCTGGAGGACCTCTTGTCTATGGCGTCAAGGAGGGTATTGTCCAGAGGGTCGCAGAAGTGGAGGATGACATCACTGTGGCGACCCCGCCAACATGAGGGTGACAAACTAATTATGCAAACGTTTCCCATAGAATTTGAACCTATGAATCATATCGTGCATGACCTGATAATTGAAAAGGAAATATTATTTAATAGTTTTTTATTGAAGCATTACTCTGCATTAGCTAAAGTTAAAAAGGAAAAAAAGAATTGAAAACCAGGCTAATATTTTAGTTTATTTACCCTAGCATATTCTGAATGAATTGTCAAGTCTGTTATGAACAAACTTGGAGATTTCTCTGTTGGATGCATGATCTGTTCAGTTCCTCTTTCTTCTCAACGAGACTTTGTTAAGGGACCACAGGATGTTATAAGGCTGTTTCCACATTGTTTTGGTGGCGGTTAAGAGGTTGGGCAGTTGAAACGATGTATCGTTATATAGATTTCTATATCGTTATAGTATATATATATAATATTTAATATATATATATATATTATTTTTAAATTTATTATATTTTATATTATATATATATTTATATATATTTTATCTACATATATTATATATATATATATATTATATATATTATATTAATATATATATTTATATATATATTACGTACTTATTATAATATATATATATATTATATATTTATATATATAATAATATTTAGATATATATATATTATTATATATTATATATATTATAATTATATATATTATACTATTAATATATAATATTATATATAATACCCGGTATAATATATATATATATATATATATATATATATATATATATTATTATATATATATATATTATAATATATATATATAATATTATATCTAACAAAAGATATCGCTGGATAACAATTATTTGATAAAAGATTTTATCGAGATACAGATAATCCGAAACGTTATCGCAGATAAATATAGTTAGTTACAGGATTTGGAACAAAAATTTCGGCGCAGATACCGATTGTCGGTTGAAGATATTTATAGGCATAACAGATAACCGAAACGTATATCGCGTAATTTTATCGCACCGAATAACGCACCTATGGTTATTCGCA
Organism: Trachelipus rathkii; assembly: GCA_015478945.1. Classification (NCBI taxonomy): domain Eukaryota; kingdom Metazoa; phylum Arthropoda; class Malacostraca; order Isopoda; family Trachelipodidae; genus Trachelipus; species Trachelipus rathkii. The sequence goes on along the minus strand of JABUQX010071324.1, from coordinate 14,069 downwards.
ATGAGAGACCCCTGTTAACACCGTTTAAGACATAAATATAGAGCAGTAAAAAAGCACATGGGCATTCTGAGGACTGTCCAGTAACAACTACCCGAAAACCTGCTCATGCACAATCCCAAAGACCCTTAGGGACTTTGTCAATTGGATGTAACTACAATCACAATTTGGCTTAGTCAAAATAATAGATATATAATATTGATTACCCAACCATCAATGATTAATACTAAGGATGAATCACATAATAGCATCTAACATTAATAATACACAATGAGATACTTAAAAACCGCGCAATTTGGCTTCGTAAATATATTATATGACGATACCACCTCCCATAAAGAATTCTTAACTTTAAATGTTGCAAATTAGAAGTCACACTTTAACACTTCTCTGGGCACAGACCTATTCCAAAACTTCAACAATCCTATTATGATGATGCTTATTATATCCAAGTGGCATGCTTTCTTCTTGATTTTCTTATTATGCCTATTAATAACAATGTTCTATATGAAATTGTTGAATTTCTGTATTTCAATAGATGTAAATATTTTGTAGACTTGTACATGTCCCCTCTGAGAAATCGCAACTCTCTACAGAAAATTCATAACTTCATTCAGCTTCTCATGCTCTTACCCTCAAACCCGAGAATCTCCTTGTTAGCTACGTTGCACTCTCTTAGCATATCTAAGTCTTTCTTTTAAAAGGCCAAAATTCGTGCAATACTCTAATTATGCTAATAGGCTATTTATACAGTTTACTTATTATTCCTTGCTCTTGTAAACAATTGCGATTTATTATGCCAGCATCTTATTAAGCTTTATTTCCTGCTTCAAACAGTGATTAGCTCTTCAAAATTACTGCTAATATATCACACGCTAACTCTTGGGTTTCTTTTTAGGTCAGGAAAGACAATCCCTATGGATATCGTAGTTAAAAATCTATTATTTGAAGTAACCTAGGTGAGAACCTATACACTTTTTACTATTAAAATGTATTTGGCACTTTATGCACAAAGTTAGCAAGATTCATTTCTTTGACTTTATGCATCCTGTCATATTCTAACTGAGGTGGCCGCTTTTAGATTTGATCTGGTGCAAACTTAGAACCTTTCATATTAAGTCGTGTCTAATCATTACTTATATATATGAGGAACAATAATAGTTGGCCCAGAATGAAACCTTGATGGGACACCACTCTTACTAGTTTCCCATGATTGAGTTTAATTGCATAGTTGTAACACTGTTTTATAGTTTTCGCGAACCACTTTTATTAAAATTTTGTACTATCACCAATATACACGATTTGCATGTATGGCATCGAACGACTGGAATTAGATTATGACACAATGGTCGACACGCTTAGATGCGTTGAAAAAGGTTGAAGTCTCATTTATGATCAAAGAATAGATATGGTCATAATTTGGGCTCTCACTACAATGGCTTGGCGTACCAAAGACTTGTTAGATGATCATGATGAAAATAGAACGAAAGTTAGGGTTTTCGAACCAATTCATGATTTTAGACATCTCAGATCCCGGAAATCATGACAAAACTAGCCAGAATTTGAGTAGACTAGATAAAGTTTCCGTAGGCTAAGACGTACCTTATGTTGCATCCTTTGTGGTATGTAATATACAAGGCATGGGATGATCTGCAGGAGACTAAATTGTGAGAAATGATCCCCAGTGATTACCAGATATCGTAGGGATGCATAGTAACAGTATCGAATCAGGAGTTTTGATAGTTTGGGCTTAGAATTCGTGCAATTTTACAATCGCAAAACAAGAGGTGTTAGAGATCAGTTGATCATCAAGGGAAGTTGGAGCGAATATATGTAATGATGGATCAGGGCCTCATCAAGTCTGTATATTTTATCTAGAAACAAGCAGAAAACCCTAAGTCTCCATTGAGCTTAAGACGATGGGCTTCAATCCCAAAGTTTTTATTGTGGCTTTAATTGGGCAAAATAGCGTCCATGTTTTATGCTCAATAAAACGAAATCGGTATTTAAACAAGGATAACTGGACCCAGTGTGCCTTATTCCAAAGTATAGTAAGAGACATAATAGAGTCTTTTAAGGAATCTGAAAAAAGTTTGTCATACCTGATAGTTATATGAGATGGTTCACAAACAATTACTTCTTTGTTCATCCTTTTGATGTAAACAGTGTTTTTTAGAACCGGCGCATACTTCATATTCTGGTAGTTATTCCTTTAAAGGACTATTAGTCAAGGTTTATTATCACTCAGCCTGATATCCTTGCTTAATCAAGGATATCATTCACAGACTGAGCATTCCGTCATAGGATCTTCGCAATTATATGAACTGCCGAAGATAACAGTGATGCAGGAATATTTCGTCCATGCAATGATGCAAATTACCAAATTTCCTCAGTACCCAATCCTTCATTATACATCTACGTATGAATGAAATAGAAGAAATTATAAAAAATAATAAAAACGGGTAATTCGCTTGCTTTATGCTCAATTTAAGTGGGAAACTCTTAATCCAGAACGAGTAAGCTTACATCAAAAAAATGGCAATTGGTATATTTACGAGAGGGGGATTGGACTTATAGTATGGTTCGTTCATGTTCTCCTTTTACGGTCCAAGTAAAAGGGGTTAGGACGGTCATTTGTTTGAGGGAATGACCTTCAGTATTAGTATTTTTAAGTAATTGCTTTATTTTTGTTTTCTTTATGTCTACAAGCACAGATGAGTTTTATCACATGTTGTGGTGTGGTGTGTGTGATACAGCAATAATGCGTCTATAATAAAAGTTTTTTGTTTGTAATCTTTTAGTTTTCTTAGGAACACAGAGTTATGGATTAGAGATCCTGATTTTTCCTTAGCAGTTGCGTCCCTTGCTGTTATGTGAGGGGGGGCTCAAGTTACTGAAGGGAGAATGTGTGAAGGGGGCTGATTGTACCTTAACTTCTGTAGTTTTAGGAGGTGGCTGAGATAAGTGCATCAAAGAAAATTATTAGAGATATACAATAAAAGCTGGACACAAGGTATATATATATTGATTGTGACGAGGCACAAATGTAAAAACGAGGCATTAGATATATTATGGTTTTAATAGAAGAATTTATTATACTCCACATTCAGAAGTTTTTTGCTTTTTTACAATGGAATTATACCAATCTGATCATTTACTTCAACACAATATGCGATGGCAAGCAACAAAGAAGCCCTCAAGCGATTCAGGGAAAATAGTAATGAATTAAGAAGTTTGAAAATTTTCCATTCATTAAATTTAAGCTTTTAAAACCTGAGATCAATTGGCAACGAAATGAAAATCGATTTCGATACTGATCCAAACATACTTTACCTTTTATTGCCAAGGATTTGATCTGGATATAATATATACATAATCTATCTAAAAGAATGCAGGTCCAATATTACATTCTCAATAGCTAACTACAGTTATTAAAATCCTTAATGCTAATATAATTTTAAATGAAATACACATACTGAATGCTTATTACCCTAGCGACATTAGTCATCAGAGTATACGCTTCCTGTTGGTTCTTGATTAAAGCTACTCCACTCTGCATAAATATACAGGCCAAAGACTGTTACTCAATATGAGTTAATTTTACAAATAGCTACCATTACAATACAAATATTAATGCTCGTAATTCAGAGAAATGGCTGATTTCGACTCACATGAACATATTCTATCAGAAGGAATCTGCTGGTTGATGAAAGAATCTTATCGCAGAGCTTGCCATACAAGAATTATTTCAGTACGAAAGCATAATGAAGAAAAAACATTTGAAATAAGGAAGTTTTCAATACGGAATCACTCTCCAAGAAAAGATCCATTATACGATATTAAGTTATATTGGCAAAATATGCCAGATGACCGACCTTCTTTGATTCATTCAACGGAATTACAGAAACTTTTAAAGTATTCAATTAAAGATCGATATAGTAATCAATACATATGTGAAATTTCGCATTTGTTATTCCAGAACGTCGCGAAAGAGCTGTTCGGTATTAATAACGAAGCTTTATATTGTGTTGGTGAAAGAAAATGTTGAAGTATGTGTTGTGTGTCTTATATCAAGAAGCAATAGAAAAAATATGACTCCTAAAGAAGGTTTTATGAACGTAGAATAATCAAAGAACAAGGCTGGCAGGGTGGGTGGAAGTCGAAATGCAACTACCTCCTCGCGGTGAGTTCTGATTAGCTTGATTAAGATAGCGAAAAATATCATATAAATATATTATAATATGAATTGGAAATAACAATGTATTTGATGACAGCATGGTAGTACCAAAGATTACCCGATAACGCCAGGGTTTATGAAATAAAAGGAATGCTTTCCTCATTTTTGTGCGTCTTAGATGTTATTATAGACTCTTCCAAGGAATCTATTGCCGAACGCTATAATAATAATATATATATAATATATATATATCTTAGTAATATGTATAAATATTATGGTTTGTATTGGATATAAAACACCAACTATATCGATTCCATATTCGAATGAATTGCGACAAACACACATGTAGAAAAAAAAAAAAAAAAAAAAAAAAAAATCTCAAAACTACATAGCTACAGCGAAAGGAATACATTTTTGATCCTTCTGTATAATGTAATAAAGATGTTAAAAAAAAAAATATAAATAATAAACTAAATATGGCTATTTATTTTTTAGAGCAGGGAACATCGATATAATATTTATTATAAATTGATTTGTAAGAGGTTTACGGACATGTAGGGGGCTCAGAGCGACGGGAACACAGGGAGGGACGTTTTTCCATACCCCGTAGGGAGGGCGGAGACCCGCGTAACAAATACAAAGAGAGCGGGCGTCACGGAGACATCGGAGGACGGAGGGGGGAATTAGTACTACCCGAGTTACGGGAAAGGCAGAGAGACCCGGCGCCTGCCATCGGTTGCGAATATCACTTTGGGGTCATTCATTTAGTTAAAAAAAAAGCAATTTAATAAATTGATATCTTATTTTACGGAGTAACCAATAAAAGGTCTCTAAATATGCTCTCTAATCATTTTAATATAAATTACAAGATAATTTTTTTTTTCTTATTGATATATTTTTATAGTAAAAATTTTTACAGGATTCAAAAAATGATAATTCCTCTTTCGCGTAGCTATTGTTAGTTTTGAGATTTATATTTTTATTTTATTGTTTTTTTATATTATATTTTTTTTTATACAGTTTTTCATGCAGATTCCAAACAACTCCAGCAATGTATAGATTTTCCATTGTAGCTATTGTAGTTTTTGAGATGTAACTATTGAGATTTACCAATTTACTTAAATATGCTTACAATCCTTTAGTTACATTAAGGTCAAATTAAAAGGAAACTATTGCCATAGCTAATTCTTTGTACGCTTAGTGTTGAAGTGAAAAACAATAAATATACATTGCTCTCATTTTATTTTTTATTATACTTTTGAAATTTTTTTCTCGCAAAAATAATTTCGTAGATTTTGCAAAAATAGTTCAGTAATGCGTTTGTTTCGTAGTGCGACAACACGTTAATAGCACTTTACAGCCCCCTATAAGTATATATATATCTATAATATATATATTTGAATATATATATATAATAGATATATATATATATACTATTATAATTAATATATGATATATATATATATAAATATATTATATATATAATATATATAATATATATTATTATAATATATATTATATAATATATATAGTACTCTATATTAAACATTGGTTTTAATAAGTATTTATTTTCTTGATTGACTGTGAAGCTCTTATGTATTAGAATCAAAAATGTTCTTCCAAATTTTTGCTATTATTTCATACGAGAAATCTTGTGAACATCTTTACTGCTTATATTACTAAGCAGCTTATTATAACACAGAGGTAGGGTTCTTCGTCGATATGTATATGGAATGTGGTGCGGTTAACGACATGATCAAATATTTAATATATCTATAATATAATATATACTTATATATATATTATAAATACTATATATATATATACTTATAATATATCATATATATATATTAATATAATATAATATAGTATATATATATAATTAATATACTATAATATTATATTATAATGATTCATGTCTGTTATCCACATCCACTTCCATATACATATCGATTGCATGGATCAAAGTTTTTGTTTTTAAAGATTTTGCTATTTTTTATTTCCATTAAATATTTATATTAATATATTAACAAATTCGTTTTCGATCCTTTCCTTAAAAGGAAAGACACACTTTTGCAATAATTGAGTTCACAGTACCAGAAAAGAAATTACAAATTTTTAGGGAGTATATGTTAATATATATATTAGGACTTAAAGTCAAGCTCGACCCTCAAAATAATTTAATATTGGAAAGGTTGGTAATAATTTTATATAAGCAAAATAATTAAAATATTGCATTTGACTATAAAAACTATTTTTTTTATTTTGTGGAGCTTAACAATGATTTATTTCCAAATTCATATTTTTTATTAATATATTTTAGTTTATACTATACTATATATATATATATATATATCTATTATATATATTATATATAATATAATATATATTATAATTATATATAGATAATATATATATATATAATTATAATATTATATTATATAATATATATATAATATATATATAATATTATAATAATATATATAATATTATAATATATATATATATAGACGGTACAGGATTTTTTTAATTTGCTCACAGTATGTAGCTAAGAGAAGGCAGGTCCTACAGTAAACAAATATATATTGGAACTCAGCGAAATATAGACTTAAGGAATGGGATTTTTAACTTTTTTTTCTTAAGTAATTTTTTTTTTTAACTAAAGGAATCACCAAGGTAAAACGCAAAGATGGCAGAAGTCGGGGTCTCTCGGCCTCTCGGTGGACGACGGGGGGAAACTATCCCTCGGGGCATGTGTATCGAACCCCCGCTCTTGGTCTTGGGATGAGTCGCGGGAGGTTCTCCGACATCCGCTCCGGGGTTGAAACATCCCCTTATGTCCGTCGGCTCGACCTAAAAAACTTAATTTTCCAAAAAAAAAACAAAATTCTTTCACCCAAATTTGGGGGCTCGAGGCCACGCGGGACAGAGGTGGGAGATTTCATACCGGAGGGCATTGGTCGGAGGAACCGCCGAACAAAGACCAAAGAGGGGGTTCCGGAGACCATCCGGAGGGAGGAATTAGTTCCCCCCGTACGATCATGGGACAGAGGCGAGAGGACGAACCCTTAGCCATCTTTGCGTTTACCGATAGGGTATTCCTTATTAAAAAAAAAAATTACGTTTAAAAAAAAAAAAATGTTAATCAAAATTATTTAATTTATGGTTTTATGCAATCTAATAATTTGTTTTACTGTAGGACTGCCGGTCCCTAGTTACATACTGTGAGCAATGTAAAAAATGACTGACCGTCCTAGTGTATATATATATTATAACTATTATTATAATATTAGTAATATATATAATATACTAACTATATTATATATTATTATAACTATAGATTATATATATATCTAATATAATATACTTATATATATCATATATATATTATATATATTAATATACTTATATAATATATATAAACTACTATATATTATATATATATTATACTTTATTATATAATATATAGCTATATATATATAAACTAAGAAAATTAATAAATGAATTGGGAAAATTAAATCAATTTTAGCTCCACAAAATAAAAAAAAAGTAAGTTTTTTTATAGCAAATCGAATTTATTATTTTAATTTTGCTATAAAAAATATTACTTTTTCCAATACTAAATTATATTGAGGACCATATTGATTAAGAGTCTATATATATATATATAATATATATATTATAATAATACTATATATATATATTATATAACAATTAATATATATATATATAATATATATATTTATATATATATATAATATATATATATTATATATTATATATATACATTAATATAATATATAATATATATATATATATATAGTGATGGACATGACATCAGCTATACCCATTTGCGGAGCATCCGCAACCTAAATTTGAATCCGACATCCGCCAATATCCGCATCCTACTATAAGGCATTCCGAGCTCCGCATTCAAGAATCCTCTTGAAAAATGAGGATGTTGGGGATGTTTTTGTTTTGCTTAAAATGTAATTAACTAAATAATTATTTGGCATTTTTTAATGGAGTTCTATAGGAAATATTGATATTTTTGAATTGATTTCATGCTTATAATATATAATCTTATATATTTATATATAATATATATATATATATACTGATATATATTTATACTATAAATAAGAAATAATTATATATTATAATATATATAATTATATCTATATATATATATATTATAATATATATATATATATATATATATACTATTATATTATATATATATTTATATCAATTATATAATAATATATATTTATATTATATTATATATATATATATAATATATATATTACTATATATTATATATATATATTATACTAGTATACTATATATATATTTATATATTATATTATTATAATTATATATATAATATATCTTATATATATATTATATAATAAGTATTAATATAGTATTATATATAATTATAATACATATCAAATAAATAATACAAGTTACACTTTAATAATATATATATATATTAATTATAATAATATATATTATATTATATATTATAATATAATATATATCAAGCTATATTATAATCTTTATATATTATATATATATTATTTATAATATTAATATTTAATAATAATAATATTATTGTATATATATATACTATAATATATATATATATAAATATATATATATACTATATTAGAATAATGATGTTAGCGCGGATATAGGTGATGTAGATAGTTAGTTGAGTTAAATATATTATAAATAAATTAATTAACTAGTGTGGTTTGTAGTGTTTAAAGATTGTGTTGCATATTTAGTTGTGTTATTATTTAGTATGATTGATTAAAATTATATTGATTTATTTTTTATTTATAATGAGATTGTAGTATAGATAACTTGAAAGTGAACTGTGACTACTCTACTATGTATTAATTTTTATTGAGAGGGATCCAGGGTTTCGTAGAGCTTCATTCATCCCACCACCATTACCGTTGTTTTTGTTTTATTTTTTGTGTGTTATTAATTGTTGTTGTTTTTATTAGTATTATTAGTCTTGTAAGAATTGAAAAACGAATATTTTAAAAAATAGGAATAAATTCATAGGTATTATTAATGAGGCTCTAATGTTTATAACTTGGGGTATGGGGCCGTATAGGCTTTAGAGTGTATCTATTACATGTATAAGTTGTATGGCCGTGATTTGTGGTGGTGTGGTTTGTTAGTCAGTATTAGCTTTTGCCGTTTGATATATAGCTTAGGAGAGTGCCATATATTGTATGTACTAGTAGCAAGTTTGAGTTGCATAGTTTGACTATATAGCTTAGGTCTTTTATTGGCTAATAGTATTATAAGTATATGACGTATTATACATAGAATAGCTAGTGTGGTGATGGGTGTTATGGAATCAATGTTAATAATAAGTTGTAGAATAGTATATGTTATCGCTAATAGAATATATGTATATCAATTTTTAAATGTTTGTAAATGGAGTGTAATTAAATATAAGTATAATATATATAATAATATAGACTGCGGAGAGTGAGGGAGAGCAATATGATGCCAATATATAAGGTAAGACATTATGGTAAATGTATGAAAAATTACAGGGAATATCCCGGGAATACACATCGTTAAAGGCATATAATTAGATGTAGAAGATCGGAGTGTAAGTTAGTACGAGAAGATTTGTATAGGTATGCAGCGATAAATTTAGACAAGTTGGAAGAATGCAGCAAGGTGAGGTCGTGAAGAACAGAGGGGAACAACGCGAATATGTTCTTTGTTTAGACAGATGTGCAAAGAGAAGACAGTGGATTCCAAGATTGGGAGTGGTGTTAGCTGCCGTGGATTTAGCAAAGACTGTTGATTCAATTCTAGGAATGAGTATGTGCGAGATCGTCTAGAGGAAGAATGGAGAATCGGAGGGAATGGCCTCATGCATTAAGAGCTTTGTCGCAGGGTTGTATAAGTGCAAAGTGAGGACGAAAGAAAATGAAATCGGTTTCAAGTGCGAACGGGAGTGAAGCAGGAAGCTGTGTATATCGCCTATGATTCATTGCATATTTAGATAAGTTATGAAGAATAATTTTAAAGCAGACTATGAATAAACGAAATGATGGGGTATTTTGGCAATACGCTCGACGATATAGATTTTCTCGGAGCCCGTGACGGAGGCAAGAGCATGGCCAAAGTGGACTGGAAATTGAGAGAATGTGTTTCGAAGAAGGAGGCTGAAAAGGAACTAAGGAGAAAGGACATGTTTATGGCAATACTACGAGGGAGGATAGAGAAAGGTTTAAATTCCAGATAGATGCCAAAAGCAACATAAAAGAGGTGGAAAGTTTTAAGTATTTAGGAAGATGTGTTAGAGGAAATAGGGGATTGGGGAACGATATCGCCCGAAAGGATAGGAAAAATACGGAGAAGCGAGAGCGTAATTTCGTATCTTTGATGAGCATCAAGATGTGCCATCTGCAGATGAAATCATTTTTTGAGAAGTTTGCATTACACTAATTGATGGTATGGCTAGTGGCAAGTATGGCCGACCACGCCGACACTATCCAAAAGCAAGAAATACTTAGCAAAGAAAGGCCTTGAGGGTAGGGTGGGAAAGAGCAGAACAGATAGAAGTGTGAAATGAAGTATTACGAGAAAGAGCATTAGTATGTGGAATGAGAAATAAGATAGAAAAAACACAACGAACTTCTTGGAAAAAAATCCGAACATATCTTGGAATGAGAGTGGTAAGAGTCATGGGTGTGGAGGAGCAGGGAGGCAGAGACCGAGGGAGAGGCGAGGACAGAAGATGGGAGATTTGAAGTAGAAGAGGCTATGAAAGAGGCATAACTTCCAGAACATCATGGAAATGAGAAGAAATTGAGAATTCGAAGATAGAGATGGATGGAGGACGATACACACACTGACAAGCAGATAAATGCCTTCCTGGAAGTAAGAAAGTAAGTAAAGAAATATATACATATAATATTAATATAATATATATATATTATATATTATTATATATATATATTATATATCTATATAGTAATACATAGATATTATATATATTATATATTATATATATATATATTATTTAAATCTATTTAAATTAGGTAAAATAATATAAATATAATCATGTCATGTCGATACTTATATATATATATATATATATATAAATTATCTATATATTATATTTATATATATATATAGTATAATATATATAGATACTAGTATTATATATATAATATATATATAAATTATATAATATATATATATATATATATAATACCTTAATATATATATAATATATATCTATATTTATATATATATAGTATATATAATATATATATATAAAATTTTTAATTCAACTTCAAGAGTAAAACATCCGCATTCAACATTCTCATCTACTTTAAATCCGCATCGCGAAGCATACCGATCTCCTCCTCTTTAAGATCGCATCCGCATCCGCATCGCATTCGCAAACAGTCAAATTTTGAGATCCGTCATCACTAATATATATATTTACTATTATCTTATAATAATTATTATATATATATATAATATTAGTATATATTTATTATTATATATATATATATATATATTAGTATATATATATATATATATAATATACTATACAGGCATAATACAAGAACGTAATCAGTAGAATTATCTCGAAAAGTATTAAAATTGCAGAAAAAAACAATTACATATTTGGAATCAGCGTATAGCTTATTACCAGGATGTAAAATAAAGAGAAAAAAATCAAAAGTACAACTTTACAGAAAATAAAATTACATATTTGATCAACGTTCTCTCTTAATATATATGTTTAAAGTGTTTATCATTTACAACTAACGAACACCCTAGGGTAGATCGAAAGATGGCCTGAGTCGGGGTCTCTCGGCCTCTAGGTGGAAGACGGGGGGACTTCGTCCCCCTCTGTCCATCGGTCGAGCCCAAATGGACATATATGTTTCCTTGATTTTCAATTTTTTGGGGCATAGGGTGTCCGTTAGTTTTAAATCATTTAAAAGACTTGCATATTATAAGCTTCTATACGCTAGATTCCAAATAGTAATTTGTTTTTCTGAAGTGTCGTACTTCGATTTTTTCCATTTTAGTTAAGTTTATACGACCTGATTCCAAATATGTAAATGGTTTTTTAGTTAGTTTATGACTTTTGAAAGATAATAAAGGAGCTAATTTAGTAATTTAACCATATATATATAATATATTATATTTTATATTATTATATGAATATAATATATATATTATATTATATTTATTATTATAATTATATATAATATATATATATATATATTATATATATATATATAATATATATCATATTATATTATTATATAATTATATTATATATATATATATTATATATTATATATATAATATACTTTTATATATATATACTATATATATTATATATATAGTATATAATATATATATATATTATCAGACTGGGCGTTGCGCACCGAGAGTTGGCTATGCGCTTTGGCGCACTACCAATTCGTCAGGCGAAAGGAGCATAGGCGCAACACTTTTAAAAGGACTAGATAGCGCAAACCATTCTTTGAGCCTATAGCCGCGCTACATTGAAACAGGGACAACAAGCATATTTTTAACCCTTAAAGCAAGGGCTGCGAGAGCCGAAATATTATTTTCCCGGCTCCGATCGGCTCCAGGATCGCAATTTTAAAAAGATTAGCAGGCTCAGATCCTCGAAGCTCGGCCTCACGGCTCAAGACAATTTTAAATTACGGGCTCGGACATCAGCTACGACTCCGCTCGGCTCCCGGCCGGTCGGCATTTTAAAAATTGTTCGGCTGACTCCGGCTCCGGTTTCGACTCCTCTTCGTTTCCCGAACAACTCTTATTTAATAAAAGTAGAATTCCAATTTTGGAGTCATAAATTCTTGATACAAACATTTCAGGGTATGATGAAATTTAATGTCGGTTAATGACAATCATATTATTAGCATAGGAATTTAAAGACCTAAAGAGAAGAGGGGATTTGTTACAACAAATAGAATAAGTTATCAGCAATAGAAGCAAATAAGGAACTTCAACTAAATCATATCACTATTCCACTAACTGATGAAATTAGCAACCTATCGCAAACTTTCTGAGGAGAACAAGTACAAAAGGTAAACATTTATAGTTTTATATTTTTATTTCCCTGGGGTTAATAATAAATCACAATTCAATTTTAAGATTGATTACTAAAAGCTTATAAATTACTCATCGTTCGACTACGAGAACACTGAAAATTATATATAAATAATTATTCGATGCTTTATATATATATAGATGAATATATATATATATACCGTCTACCACTATATATATATATATCTTATAACTATATAATAATATATAACATATATACTTTTATATTATATATAATCTATATATCCCTTACTATTAATATATATATATATATATCTTATATTATTAATTTATATATTATATATATCTATATATATAATATAATATATATATATTAATATATTATTTATTATATATCTTATATATATATTATATATAATATATATATATATAATTATATTACTACTCATATATATAATAAAAGAGCAGCAGATGCAGACTCGATAGCGATAGGTACGAAGCTAAGGCGGATCAGCCGATGATCTCCGAGGAGAAGACTCCTGCGACAAATAAGCACCCAGTGTCTATAAGAACAGCACACAGTATAACCGAGAAGCTCTACATGTAATAACTATACCGCGTTGTTGTATGTTGTTCGTTTCAAAGTTACGGTGATGTTAAGGTAAACCACGTTGATGTTGTTTGACGGCGTCGTTACTTTTGTAACCGAGATTTTAAGTATACCTCTATGTTATGTATGGTGCGTGAGTACATCGTACTCAAGGTCAAGTCATCTCTCTCT
>JABUQX010071323.1:2500-12500 GCA_015478945.1 Trachelipus rathkii | reverse complement strand
TAGAGGACCTCAGCATTTGGATGGGAAGAAGTAACAGTCTCATGAGAAGTAGTAAGATATTCAAAAAGGAGGTGAAAATCTGTTCCGTTAGGGGAGCAGTAGCAGAAACACAAGATAATGGTAGTAGTAGGGAGAAAGATTTTAAGCCATAGAACATCGAAATTAGGAGATTCAAGATTCTCAAGACGTGTTACAGGAGTGTTAATGTTTATATAGGCACAGACTCCACCATTCAGTCGGAAATTATAAAACGGAATTATAGTTTAGAGATATTCAAGTTATTGGGAAAGAATCCCTGGCATTTGGATTCAGACAGAAAGTAAGAGGTTAGGTTGAGTTAGAAAGGCGATACTCAACAGATTCGAAGTTTAGCGCTAGGCACGGACGTTGGCAAAAATCAATTGAGAGCCTTCGACGCCCACCCACACCTCCACTTCCCCACAGTCCCTTGTCATAGTAACAATCACGAAGGCACACGACACACTCGCACGGCAAATTTATAGTGATATATAATATCTATATTTAAATCCAATATACATATTATAATATAATATACTATAATATATATATAAATATATTAGGTATAAATAAACTTAAAATATAACTAATAAATATAAATATAACATATATATATATAGATATATACATATATATATATATAATATATATATATTATATATATATATATATATATATATATATATATATATGTGTGTGTGTGTGGTGTGTGTGTGGTTTGTTGGAGATGTTTACTAGTATGTTAGGCAAGGATATTTTAGTTTAGTTATATATATATATTATATTATATAATATATATTATAATATAATATTAATATATATTATATATAATATCTATATATAAGCACAGGTATTATTGTCCTCATTCGCAACATGCGGTGGTTCAATCCCAGAGAGAACAGTAGAAAAATTCTTACCTTCCCATTAAATGTTCTTTCTTTATATATATATTATATCATTCCGATCAATTTGCAATTCTCTCACACCTATACACTTATATTATATATATTATATATATATTATATATAATTATATATATATATATATATAATATATATATATATATATAATAGTAGTTTAGTTATATATATATATATATATATATATATATCTATTATATATTATATATATTAATTATATATATATATAATATATATCTATATATATATATATATATATATATATAATATATATATATATATATATATATATATATATATATATATATATATATATATATATATATATATATATATATATATAATATCTATATATATTATATATATATATATATATATATATATATTATATAATATATATATAATATATAAATTATATATATATATATTATATATATATATATATTATAATATATAATATATATAATATATATATTATATATATAGGGTGTGACTGGTCCAGGTCGTAGAAATAAAATTGCGTACCTAACATGTCAAGGTTGTTGAGGATTGGGAGTATTTTGGTTTCTTCCTGTATGATTTGAATTGGGATGGTTTTTATTCAGCCCGTTATGTTTCAAGGGGCAGTGTTTTGTTGTTTTGTTTTTTTCTATATTAGAGTGAAAAGTTGAAGGACTCCATGATGGAGATGCATAGTTAAGAGTGGGTCTTAAATATTGTTTGTATGCAGTGGTCAGGGTAGTTGATTCACTGTTAAATTCATTTTGTGAGAGGGTGAGAGAGTTTTTAGTTTTCTTTCTGCTGAGTAAGTTATATGACTTACGTGTTTTGAAAAGGTAAAATGTCGAATGTCAGACCAGGAATTTTGGAGTTTTGTTATGCAAGATTAGAGAGTTATTTAGTTTTATTTTAGGAAAGAGGGAGTATTGATTTCTGTCTGTTGTGATTAGGGTTACTGAGAATTTTTCCGGAGAGGTTGTGATTTTGTTGGATGTAAGCCAGGTTTCCATTTGTTGAATAAATGTTCGTGTGAGTCTGGTGGCTGTGGGTGTAGAAAATATTTGTGTAATTATAGTTATATCGTCGCCATATATAATTATTTTAGTGTCTGGTATTTGAGGGACAGGTAGGTCGGCTCCTTGCTAGACGCCATTTCTAAGTTTTACTGTTTTTGAGAGAAAACCTGTGGTAGATATTTTGCTTGTCCATCGAAACAGGAAGTTGGATATCCATTTTATGTAGTTATTAGGTATATTAGTTTGCAGGATTTTTTGAAAGGATATGTCTTGGGACTGTGCCGAAAGCTTTGTTTATGTATATGAATACAAGTATACTTCTTTGTGAAAGGGTTTTGTTATGGTCATTTATGATGTTTTGAGAGATGTGGTTAGGCTAAAGTGGTTGAGTGTGTTTTTGTGAATCCTTGTTAAGTGTTTGGTTATTGGATAAATGGTTGTATTTTTGATTGCATGAGCTTTAATAGAAGTTTGCATATAATTGAGAGAAGGGAAATTTTGCGGTATTAGTGTTATAGGTTTGAGACTTTTCTGAGTATTAATTAGGGATGATGATTGGCTTCTTACATAATGAGAGGATGAAGTTAAGAATCCATGATTTGTTGTATATTGTAATTAGTTATGTGATGGCTGAGAGTCCAAAATGTTTTAGGTGCAGGTTAGAGATATTGACGGGGCCTGTGGTAGCAGAGTTTTAATTCCTTGTGTGATATCTTAAGGTATGAAAGGGGGAAATTATGTTTTGTTGTAGGAATGTTTGTTTCAGCTATTTGACAGTGTTTCTATTGTTCTAATGTGTTTGTTTGTTGGAGATGTTTGCTATTATTAGACAAGGATATTGCAGTGTTGTGGTGATGGTAGAGAGTTGTTATAGTCTTTTAAGGCCGCTCGTCGAATGTTAAGGTGGGTAGGGGTAGTAAGGAGGGGGAGTAAAAGGGGATGGCTCGTAAAGCGGGACTGGTGGGTAGGCTTGTAAGGACGTTGTTATGTATTGTAATGTTAAGGTTATTTTATGAGTTGTATGATCGTTTAATTACTTGTAATATTCTTTTTGCCATTATTAATTTGTGTGGAGTTCTTCAGTATATATTTTATGATATCGGTTTATTTGGCTGATTTATTAAGTTGCAGATTTCTTGGTTAGGGATGGGTGCAATATTTCGGTATCCCCTGGGAATATATAGGTTGGCTGCTTTGACTATTGTTTAGTGAGTGTTGATTGAGAAGTTTATAGAGTGAGAGTTTGTAATATCGGGTTGTGTTAGGTGAGTTTTTATATATAGTTGGCAAAGTTTTCCCAGTTTAATATTTTATAGTTTGTGTATGTGGTCGTTTTCTTGGAGATTTGTTTAGGCTCTATGTGTGGTATTATTATTGGGACATGGTCAGAGGTTAGTATATTTCCATTTTCCATGTAAGGTTTGGATGTAGGAAGGTTAGGAGAAAGTTATTTCGGGGAAACTGATTGGGTCTGGTTGTTCTGTTGTGGTAATATATACTTTTATCATTATATATATATATAATATATACTATATATAATATATATACGTTATAAATATTACTATAACTATATAATATATAATAAATACAGTATATATAATCATATTAGTATACAATATTAAATATATATATATATCCATATATATAATACTCATATATATATAGTATAAATATATATAATATATATATTAATATATATATATATATATTTATATATTACAGTAATATATATATATGATAATATTATATAAGATAATATATAGTATATATATATATAATAATAAATGATATATACTATAAATACTATATTATCATATAATATAATATTAATAAATAATATATTATAGTATATTTATAATATATATATATATAGTATATAGTATATATATATACCTATATAGACTATAAATAATATATATGTACATATATAGACTATATAGCATTAAAACTCGCAACCTTATTCCCTTTCTTTCTCTACTCTTTTTTATTTTGCAATGCTTAATCCTCAAAACCTGTATTTAATATTGGCCGATCCTAAAGACAAAGACAATAATATCAAGGGGAATGTTGTAAGAGGTTACAATAAGTCCTTTGGAATTTAGCCCATCCACTTACCAGAATTTTCTAAATTTAGTATACCTAAATTAATATAAAAATGACCTTTAATATATATAACAAAAATACATAATTTATATATATATATATATATATATATATAATATAGCTATATCTATATATATATATAAATAATATATATATAATATCATTATATATAGTATAAATAAGTATAGTATCGATTATATACTAATATATATCTATATAATACTATATAATTATTATAATATAGTATAATATATATATACTACGTATAGATATATATTATACTATATATATATATACTTATATATAATTATTATATATATATATATATATATTTACTATACATAATATACTATATACTATAATGGCGCATCGACAAAGTTCTGACCCCAAGTCTATCGTTTCCGAAACAGGTTGCGGTAGATGAAAATACGACCACGAACACGAGATATCCCACATTTTGTGGGGGAATCTCCGCTCCTGAGATCAATCCTATTAAAAATTTACCACCAGCGAACCTACTGAATTGAACTGTATTCTAAAAACTGCTCAAAAATTTACTCACCCATTCACTTCGTCTGACAATAGAATAAAGACATTTCAAACTGACGCACACGTGCCGAAAGAAGTAGGTAGACTATTCCAGGCAAACTGTACTAATTTCTGTTCCTTAATTCACAACTACCACCTCACACGAAAATGTATACTAAGGATTCTATCAGACGACACGTCAACCTTCAGTCCCTCCATAAGACAAAAAAACATCATCATACGCCAAATCAGGCGATCGAGAGCCGTACACACACTACCACCATCGGAACCACATCGAAACCCTCACCATCCATTATAGTATTGGGAAATCTGTTACCCACGAATACTGACGCACCAGCGCGAGCTATATGCTGCAGGGCCCGACCATCTGTTGACATTACAATTCCATCTGCCATCAAATCTCAGCCTCTCTTCTTTCAGTCGCAATATCCCAACCACCTATACACTCAACACACCCACTGTAACTAGGGATCTACATAAAATTTTCTAAGCAAGATCGAAAACTCCGTTAACAGTCGTCACACTCAAAGAACAAACCATCGCCCAATGATATGAGTTGCCTAAAATTCCCGCCCAAACCATTTAATTTCTCGTGTAACACCTTGAGTACATTGCCTTCTCTTAAAAATTAAATTGCCTAGATTCATCGCATCCAGTAATGCAAAGTTCTTGAGAAAATATTCCACAATGATCACTTAACTTACCAATAACACGTGACCGTTTAATACATACAGCTAAACAAAACCAATGAATATTTGTTAAAAAAGTTTAGTAAGCTTCAAGAGATCCATTTTGCAAACGCCAATCTCACTTCACAAAAACTGAAACGACGATCAGCCGAACCTTCACATTCAAACTGAGCTCTTGACTATCATGCTGCATTTTATACGATAACAACAATGGTTTTACAAATTTTAACCAATTGTGATTTGGGAATACTGTCCGTGCCGCGACTCTATTTACCCTCCCAAGAATGCCTGGGGTGTATTAATTTCATAGCACCTGCCCAATAAATTCCACCACTGTTCCGCCTACAGCCACCTTTATCGGTCGGAACCAGAGAGTGGCCAACTTTCCGCCTACACCTTTGTTTCACAAATTGTGTTTACTAACCATGGACAACTAACTACATAATTCGCACTTGTCGTCAGGGCAACTTTATTCATGAACCTTCTAGAGGTTGCCCGCCAGTTGCTTCAACCACCACTCCCCCATAAAAGAAAAAACTTATTCACCACTTCTCACCCGTTTCCTCCGTGAGCACGTTACCCAACCTCAATGACCGTTAATGATATAAAACAAACGTTAATTTAACATATCAAAATGACAAGGTTAATAAAAAGAATTTATTCTAAACTTGCAATTCTTTGAAAATCGAATCCAAACACAAACCTAGTAACCCACGTGCAAAGTAATTTTTTATCCGTATCTGTCGATGTTTCTAACACGTAAACGAAGCACAGTGACTACATACTATGCGCAGAAGCACAATCTCGTAAGAAATTAGCATAAACGGGGATTTTAAGTACCTGTGTGTGGATTTATAAGAACAGGCATTTTACACACCAAGTCGTTCTAGCTCTCGCCATTCATGATTGGGTGCTATCGACCTTGAACCATACGTAATCATTTTTAACTTCAATTCTTTCGAACACATACATAAACTGACATTAAGCTTTCCATTTTAAAAACTTTTGATGTTTGACCTCCGCCCTTGTTAAAACGCACCCCCACTAATTTATACCAAACATAGGCCCTTCAACCACAACACGCTATACCTACACACCGCAACCACACGCCACTACACATATCATACTACCTCTATCACTATACCACATCATCCACATACATACCATATAGCTCACACTCACCCTCACACACCCTCACACACACCCCCCTACCCCAGATATACCCTCTATATATATTATACATATATATGATTATTATATATATATCATATATACGATATACAACATACACCATTACGCTAATAAATACACAACATCAAAAAGCCTTACTAAATATAATAATATATATACACAACAAACTACTAATATATATATAATATAATATATATATTATATATATAATATGTATTATATATATATAATACATATACATATATAAATATTAAATATATTTAATACTACCATACACCTATATAATACCTACGTCAACCCCCAGCTACCCGTATCATTAACTACCTACACCTATAGCACACCCGTACTTAATATATAAACTAAATACATAAACCATTACCCGTTTTATCCTAACAGTATATCATAATATAACATAGAACATCCACTCACCCGCCCTCTATATATATATCAGTACTTATAAAATATATATATATTATACATACAATACTTAACTCATATCATTATATATACTATCCATGTCAGCGACATTTTTGTTCAAGCGATATATAATAATATAAGTACTAGCTATACATAATATATACTAATACCATATATATATATCCATATATACATATATACATCATAAAATATAAATATACAAACATATAATATATATGCATAATATACTATATATATTATATATATATATACTAATATAGATCTATACTATATATATATATCAAAGTACTACATATAGTATATACAGCAATACTATTCAAAATATCACATAAAATCATAAATATATATATCGTAAATATATAAACCATAAAACAGCTACCAATATAATTGCTTACTAAAAATATATAGTCATAATACCTATAGTAACTACCCTACTATATAAGTATAAAAGCAAAAACAAATAATCTTTCAAATCAAAACTATTTACAAAGACTTTAACAATTGCAAACAATTATTAAAATAATAACCAAATATATCGCTAATCCTCATTATAGGATTAATCTTCTCATGACAACAAACAATATAATTTGTCTAATCATAACAATTATACATATTTAATAGGATACAGTAACTATAAACCCAATACACATACCAAACAAACATATCAAATATAATATGAAATAAATAATAAAAATAGATAAATAATAATACTATATAATAAAATAATATCAATATAATATACATAATAATAATATAAACTATATATAATAATATAAATAATAATATAATATAAATATACATATAATATGTCAGTACTACACTTCATCTAACATTTTTCATTAAAGTCTTATTCAAGAAGCCCAGCTGCTTATGGAACAATAAGAGAGATATAATTACTACTAAAATATGCTGATATTAAAGCCCCTATAACCATGTATTGCTAATATTATACTGATGGCTTGATAAGAAGTACTTTTAACCACAGTGTAAATAGTTGTCCAGAAAAAATCATAATAATTGTTTCTTGATCCTTATCATTGTTCTTTAAAGGCTGATTTCGGCTTTAGGATTTTAGAAGAGAAATTTCAAAAGGAAACCATTCCCGCTACTATTCTTCCTTAGTTTTAACACGAATTTCTGAATCACATACTCGGAGAATTCTCACACAGATAACAGAAAAAAGTATCATCACACAAATTAACAAAACTGTAGTTCACTTTTTTTTTATTCTATCAGTTTAAAATTTTAAGGATGAGTATATTTGGTTCCGAACCTTACGCCTTTTTTTTAAGACTACTATTTTTGGTATGCACCCCTAATTAACTTTTTTTGTTAATTTAAATCTTTCTTTTTGTCGCGCAAAACAGAGAATTAATAAATTCCTTAATCAATAGATGTAATTAACAAAAACAATTATTGCAAATATCAAAGAAGTTTACATTCTCGATTTATGTAACGCTCTAAAAATTTTATTTTTGTCGGATGAACGGAAAAGTAATTATCGCCAAAAATACTTGTAAAAACTAATCTTATCATTGCTCCGTACCAGCCTAACCTACTAAAAACTATTACCTTAATGTTTTATATTGGCTTGATACCATATAAACAAAAATACCCACACTTTTTAGATAATGACCTATCTTTGTACACTTACATGTCCATGCATTTTGATTAAGAGTTTTAAGCCTACGATCAAAGACTTCACAGAAAAAAAACAAAGAAAAGACAGACAAATATTCGAAAAATGATTCAACGCTCCATTTTGCTATTTATTTGATGAAAATAGGATTCAAATTTAGGATAATGTGGATCAAGTTTCCTTTTTGAAATTAAACCTCCTTCAAATTTCACTACAACACATCCAAATATCGAAACCTCCCATTACCATTAAAGGAAAACATAATCATCAATTCCAACCAAAATCGGCAGCCCACATTATTAACATAAACAATTATAATTATAATCACTGGTATTGTTCAACATTACCAATCGCACCCTAGTCCTCGATTTATATAAACCTAACATCCCATTTGCATATTTGTATACCAAAAAAAATCAAAATTTAAAAAAGTTTATGCTTCCCAGTTATATATACATAGTCTGAATTTCTTTTTTGTCCCTCCAGGGAGTCAAAATACTCCTATTCCCATCAGAAATCTACACAATGACACTTCAAATTCAACAAGCCCACAAATATACCGCTACCGAAAGAGATAATCTACCTGCATACTCTCCATGCTTACGGCAGCTATCCACCAAACAAACCTTGCAGAAAATATTATAGCCATCTTGGTTTATTTATGGTAGTTTGTTACCTACGACACAGCTTAGTTGCAGGGAAACACTACCTCCTCTCCAAAATGGAGTGCAATAGTTAAAATTGATTTTTTGTTTTAGTTTCTAGTTTGCAGGTAAAAATAATTTCATAGTTTACAGGTAAAATTAACAAACCAAGCAATTTTATTACATAAATCTTCTAATTGTGTGCATAGTGTTTCATATTTACACGGATAACAAATGTCAAGCATTTAAATGTCTTAACATTTTCCAGACTGATATTATTAATCATAAATTAAAAATCATCAATACAAATTTAATCAAAATCATCATATAACTTATAATTTTATCGAAAATACTTCAATTCTAAGAATTTTCAATGCTGTATTGAGTGTAAAATATCAATATAGGTAGTTATTATCCTGCGCTATGGCAAACCAAGTCATCAACATACATCACAATATTGGTATGAGACAATAATAAATCTAAGTCATTTCTGTAGACAATATACAGCAAGGGACTTTGACAAGTAATCTCTGATGTACACTTGCAACACATAGAAATGATAATAGATACACCGTATTTATTTACAGCAAACTGTAAATAAGCTGCTTTAAATATAATTTAATAAAAGGATGTGTAATACCTTTGACCCCATAATTAAAAAAACATTCGAAGAGCAATTAATAGATCTGCATTATCGAAAGTTTCTTAACAGAATATTAATATTAAACAACTATATATGTTTATCGAATTTACTAGCAAATATGCTGAAATAACCCAAACGAGCAAGCTGCGT
>JABUQX010071322.1:10000-35154 GCA_015478945.1 Trachelipus rathkii | reverse complement strand
ATTAGCTTATTGAGTGTTGTAGATAAAATATATGGACGTTGGTCGAAAGGGTGAGTCGAGTGACTGAAGGGCCGATTGCGTGAAGAACAAGCTGCATTAGGCAAGTGGTAGAGGGATGTGTGCGATCAAATCTTTACATTGAAACAAATGATAGAGAAAATGAGACAGAAGCAAGAATAAATTGTATTTATCGTTTTATGGATTTGCAACAGGCCTGTATGATTAGGATTAATATGCAAAGCTCTGTGCGCAGGGCTACTGAAATATGCATGCTTTGGTTAGCGCTCCTGAATGGATCAAAAGTACGGATATGACGATAGAAAGCGGTGTAAGAATAAATGTATCTAAAAGTGATTATTATTTAATATTAACTAGCGGAGTGAGGCCAAGGGATGTGTTATGGAGCTCATTTGGCTTATTAAATTTTATGTGGATGGCGGTTATAGAAAATTTAGAGGTAGGGGTGTGCCAGGGTATTGGCGGGGCCGGGGGGGCCCGCCGCGGGCCGAGCCGGGGGCGGGTTGGCTCCGGGGGGCCGGCGCCTAGTTTAGAATAATGGAGCAATGGAGGAGAGTGGAGGGTGCCCTACCTGATTATATGCGAATGATTTGCGTTTTTGTGTGGCAAAATTTGAAGCGTTAAGAGATTGGAATAGAGATTTGCATAGGTGTTTAAAGGAGGGGGCTTTGAAAGTAAATGTAGATAAGAGTAGGGTTATGGTTGTGAGTGGGACAGTCCTTCGTGTGAAGTTATGTTAGATGCGTGAGCAGCTGGAACAAGTGTCTGCATATTACACAAATTAGTATATATTTGGATGAAAGAACGGATGATGCCAGACTGGCTAGTAGAAAAGTGTGATGCCAGGAAGGTTGGCTGGGCAATTCATCTTTGTGGGATGTAAAGTACGCATTGGTCATTACATGAGGATATGTGGTTACCTGTGTTAAAGTCATAGTAATGACTAATGAGACTATGGTCTGGAATTAAGAGGTATAGATCTAAAAGTACACATGGTGCCTTCAAGATGGACAATCTTAGGCAATGTGTAGGCGTGAGAATTGACTAAATGAGAAAATGAACATAATATAGAGCAGGGTGTGTTGGTGCTGAAAAAGGGAAATGAGAGCAATAATGATAAGATTAACATTGAGATGGATTGGTCATGTGGAAAGGATGGCGATGATAATCGCCGTTGGCTTAAGCGCATGTATTGGTGGTGTAGTGCAGCTGGAATCGACGACTGACGAGACGAAGAAAAGTGCGGATGATGTCACGTAAAGAATGCCTGAGAGGAGTAGAAATGGTTGAGTTGTTGAAGAATGGACGAGAGATAAGGTTCATAAATAAGAATGCAATTCCGGGCCGTTTTGCTGAGGGGCTTAAAAATGTGGCCCCCGCCATAAGCCTGAGGAGCAAATTATTGTATATGTGGGGGCATAGTGAGTGGTACATGGTTGGGATTAAAGAGTGCGTTGTGAATAAGAAAACAGTGTGTACAACGAAATGGCAATGTCATCATGGGAAATAGTAAAGAGTGGTGTCCCATAGGGTTCATTGCTCTGGGTAACTATGTTTCCTCAGTATACCTATATAAATGATTTAGACCAAGACTTAAATGTAGGGTTTCTAAGTTTGCAGATGATACCAAAGTGGCTACCTCAGTAGGGAATAGTGAAGGATGTATAAATATTCAAAATGCATCTTGATTAAACTTTTGGTGTGAGGCCAGATAAGTGAGCAAATGATTAATATTAAGTTCTTCATCTAGGTTCCTCAAATAAATGCTTATTACGATGTGACATGCGGAACTTGGCGTTGGAGTCAGTACAAGAAAAGATTATAGGTTGTGATTATAGCAGTAATTTGAAAAAGTAGCTGATCAGTGTTTGGAAGCAAGAAAATAAAGCTAATAGATGCTGGGCATAATAAACGTAACGATGTTTACAAGAGCAAGGAGTTATAAGCGAAACTGATATATATAGCTATGTGTATGGCCAGTATTAGAGATTGTGCTTACAACGTTTTGGATACCTTTATTTAAAGACTTAGATATGCTTAGAGAGAGACAATGTAGAGACACAAAGTGATGTTATAGGGTTGAGGTAAGGGCTATGGAGAAGCTGAAAAGAGTTAGCGCAATGTTTTCTAGTAGAAAGGCGAGCTTTTCTCCAGAGGGGAATATGCATACAAGTCTTAAAAAATTTACATCTTATTTTATAATACAGAGACAATAAATTTCTCTTAAGTAGACGCGACGGACGGAGGACCAGGGGCATAGTTAAGAAATTAGAAGAAAGCCATAGCCATCTTGATGTAGAAAAAGCATTCATTCATGCAACAGGTTGTTAAATTTGAATTCGTTTGCCACAGAAGTTGTGAAATGACTCGAGTGCAACATTAAGAAAGCGATTGGGATAGCGTATATTGGATGGTGTTTGTGTGTCATATAGTTTTAGTAAAGCCAATTAGAGGCGTTTTTAGTTACAGTAGTTATTTAGGTTAAACTGCATGCTACTATAAAGTTATTAAAGGTTGTAGTGTGCGTTGGCGTGTGTACTTTAGTATAGTAGTTTTTTTTCTTTGTAGTTTGTAGACTGTTGTGTCATACTATGATAAGTTATTGACAAGCCCTAGGATGTTTTGTGGAATGCATGAGCATGTTTTAGACTTTGGTATACTATGCAGTGTGGTTGACCAAGCCCGGGAGGCATGCTTTGTGGATTTGCATGAACATGTTGTTTGGTGATTGGTCTGTTGCGTATAGACTGAAGAGTCTTTGATAAGCCCATGTGCCGCTTCTTACATCTTTTATACTTTCTTAATGTTTCTAATGTTAGACAGATGCCAGTTGTGAGGGTCTGTTGCCGATCCAGTGAAGCTCTAGGTGGATTTTCTGACTGTAACTAGTTCTCACTAAAATGTATAAAGGGGACGGTAAGGCTGTGCTTAATTTTCGACTTGCGTCATATTCTTCTACTACTTTTCTGCTTCCGGTGTATGTTAGCACTTTACCCCCAGTCTTGGGGAGGGAAGGTGGGTGATGATGACAATATATAAATACAAATACAATACATAAATACAAATGCGAAAAATGAAATTACTTATTTTGAATGTTTTTGTTTTTTTAAATGCGGTCAAGATACATCTTTTACTTAGATAATTTTTAAAATGCCCAGTTTTGGCCGGGCATTTATGAAATTGCGGCAAATGCCTGCGACAAAATGCCATTTTATAAATGCGCTGCCCACGGGGCATTTGCCCAGCGTACGATCACTACTATACTATATATATATATATATATATATATATATATATATATATATTATATATATATATATATTATAAATAGTATATATATATATATATATATATATATATATATATATATATATAATATATATATATTATATATATATTATTCATATATATATAATAATAATATATATAATATACTATGTTCCCCCCGCCGGCTCGAGCTCCCCCCAAAAAAAGCCATTTTTTTTTACATTTTCCTAACCAAAATTACAAGGATTCCAACAATGTATTCCTTTCCCTGTAGCTATTGTATTTTGAGTTGAATTTTTTTTTTTTTACAGTTCCCACGTAAAATTTTACCAGGATTCCAACGAATGTATTTCCTTTCCTGCCAGCTTATATTGTAGTTTTTTGATATAATATAATATATAATATAATAGTATTATATATATATATATATATATATATATTATATATATATATTATATATATATATATATATATATATAATAGTAATATATATATATATATATACATATATATATATATATATTATATTTATATATATATGCAATATATATATAATGTATATAGAAATATATTTGACTATGGTGAAGTTTCAAAATACATTTAAATGTTGTTTTTTTTTTATAGTATAGTATAAAATCCAAAAACTAAACGCCGGTATTATAATTCTCTTGTTTTTTCCCTGGCCAATTTGCGGATATGCGGTGAAGATCACCTGCGGAATACCATCTTCAATAAGCCTCTCTTGGAGAGACGCCCTTGTGCCAACGACTTCTACCTCCTATTCATTCTGAAGACCGTCCCATGTGAATTATCAAATAGCCTCTTCTAGGGGACAGGCCTTGAGAGAAAGTTGACCTACTGACTCCATTATCATATCTGAAGACGTCCCATTAGAATTATCAAAAGCTTCTATTTAGGAGGTCGGCCTTGGAGCAACTGACATCTGACCATCCGACATTCCTTTCATTTGAAAGACGTCCCATTTAACTTAAAATAGACTCTTCTAGCAGGACCGGCCTATGGAGCAATAGACATCTGACCTCCTTTCATGTGAAAGACTTTCCATTAGATATTCAAATAGCACTCTTCTGTAGAGAGGACTGGCCTTGGAGCAATTGACTTGATCTTTCTCATCCTTATACTAAAAGCACACAATTCAAGCCTAGCCTTAGTTAATCTGATATTATATTCCAATTATTATATTCCTTTTTTCTTTAAATTTCCTTTCTTTGAGGATTATATTTCTCTCCTCACCAAGCGGCAGTTTCTAATAAAAGTTAGATATTCTGGGAATCTGCGGAACTTCTTCACACCATACCCAGTTTTCTTGCCTCAGTATAAGGGTGAGTTTATCTTGTATGAAGTATGTATCTGCCGCCGTGCGTACGGACGCGCATTCGGCGCTGCCCAGACTTTGGCTATTTCAAATCAGAATCTTCGTAAAAAAAGGTGGATAACTAATGTTTTTCGTCTTTTTTTTACTCTCTTACACTTACCGATCCTCTCCTATCTCTTTCTTGCCTTTCGTAGTTCGTATTGTTGCCATTACTAATCTTATTACCATCTCTTTTACGATGGACACTGGTTCTTTCAGAAATTCTAATCTCATACCTTCCCTCACACTGAAGGAGAACTCGTGCGACTCGTCAGATCTATTCAGTTTCATCCTTTATCTGCGCAAGTTTCTCTTGCCCCAGGCACAGACTTAACCACTAAATGATCGGAAATACCATTTGCCGTTGATTGAACGATCTAGGTCTGAACTGCCGAATATAGTGGGTTTCTGTGTGGCCTCTTGCATTTTTTTTTCACCCAGAGCAGAAATAAAATATTAATGTCAGTGGTGACAATGTGAATGTTGCTGGGTTGTGATTCCACAAATATATATATAGATATATATATATATATATATATATATATATATATATATATATATATATATATATATATATATAGATATATATATATATATATATATAATATATATATAATATATATATATATATACTATAATATTATATATATTATAATATATTATATATATGTAAGAGGTGGGCACCGTTAAGAGAAAGTTAACGTCGTTAATTATTAATCGTTAACAAAAAATATTAACGACGTTAATTTAAAGCGTTTATCTGTAAAGAATGTAGCGGAAGTTACATTAATCAGTTAACGTTAACCACCGTCTTCCACAAATATGTAGGATAGTAATAATATTGTTAATTTTTTTTTATTATTAATAATATTACTTACAATATTAATAATGATATTAACCCTATCAGACTTAATTAGGCTTTGACCTATAGCAGATGCTTTTGCCGCTTGCCGAAAGAATACTTCCAAAGCGTAAATACCATCACTACGAAATACTCAATACCGGGTGTCCGTAAAAGAATTTCCCAGTTTCATGCTTTATATATAACAGCATAATATACAATATCTATATCATATCATACAAAGTGAAGAGTAAGTTGCATAGTTCGAATATGCACTTGGCGCCAGAACGAGTTCCTGATAGGTCGGCATACGCGCATGCGCGCATTCAGATGTAGCTTCTCTAGTGCGTGGGCCACATACTGACAATGGCGAGTCCTGGAGCGTAAAGCGTTTCTTGTATCTACATTTGCTAAGGTGAATCTGCTAATTAGATATCAACCTGCTCGCTACGATTGCATGTGATCAGCCATGTGCAAAAAACATTCGCGAGGGTAGAACATTTGCAACTAATGGATGTCTTTTTGAAAAGGCAAAAGTACAGGACGGGCCCCAAGTGAACTGTACAGGAGGTGGACCGATATCAGGGCTCGTTTCTTCATAGTCCTAGAAAATCCGTTCGGAGAAGCAAGTCACGAATGAAGGTGCCAAAAACGCGTTGTGAACGGTGTTAAGGAAACGTTTACACATGCGTGGCATACCGGTTGCAGTTTGTACATGCTTTAAAGCCCGACGACTAGGCTCTACGGTTTACCTTTGCCTGTGCAGTGTTAGGTCAAGACGATGACCTTCTAGATCGTGCAGTGTTTAGCGATGAGTCACTTTCACCTCAGGGTAAGCATGAATGCCCATAACTGTTCGTATTGGGTCTGAAAATCGCATGAACTTTTGTAGACACGAACGTGATTCCCAAAGGTTAACTTTTTCTGCGCCAATCCCGACGCCAGGTTTACGGACCTTTCTTTTTCGCAGAAGCAACCGTAACAGGGGTCGCCTATCTCGATATGTTAAAACAATGGCTCTTTTCAACAATTATTAGAGGATGAAGCGGTAAACTTTATATGGCAGCAAGATGGAGACCCTCCACATTGGAGTCACATAAGTGCGAGCGTGTTGAACGACTTACTCCCAGATCGTTGGGTTGGTCATAATGGTCCAGACGACAGAGCTCTATATATCTGGCCCCCCGGTCCCCGGACTTAACGCCATGCGATTTCTTCCTATGGGGCTGCCCAATTATACGCAGAATTGAACATGCCGTTCCTTTCATTACTCCGGATCTGTTAACCAATGTTTGGGAGGAATTGGATTATCGGCTGAATGTATCCCTATAACGAAGGGGCACATATTGAAGATATGTAGGAAAAACTCTATTCAATGACCTTCCTTTGATGTATGATATGCTGTTGATATTGTATATTACGCTGTTATAATAAAGCATTTAAACTGGGACATTCTTTTAACACCCGAGTAGTATATTATTGTAAAAATAATAGGATATGTCAACTTAGAATTTTAATACAAATATGTATATTTTTTATAAATACAACGCTTATGAGGCCTAGTTCTTATATTTTTCACTAGTCGCAAAAGAAGCAAGTTAAAGTAACTAACGAAAGAAGTTAATGACTCATTGAACGGGCAACAGTCACTATCTCTTTTTCTTCAGACCAATAAGAAGTGAGAATACAGCAAAGAAAAACATGTCAAACATACTAAACGGGAATAAAACCGTGTAAGAATAAACACAATTTGAGCCATTGAGAGGGAGCGTTTAGGAAATTTTGGAAAAATAAAGTTTATTATCAAAATCGAATCTAATACATTTTATTTGATAAGAAAATATTTTATAAACTCGTAAATTAAAGTAACGATTAACGGATGTAGGGAAAATTTTTAACTCGTTAATAGTCCGTTACTTCTTCGAAATAGCGAAAGCGTTAAAAGTTTAACGAAAAAATTAACAGTTAATTAACGATTAACGCTTTAACGCGTTAATGCCCACCTTTGTATATGTATATATATATTATAATATATATATATATATATATATATAATATATATATATATATAAAATTATATATATATATATATATATATATATTATATATAATAATATATATATATATAATATATAATTATATAATATATTATATATATATATATAATATATTATATATATATATATATATATTATAATATATATATATTATCCTATCTGTTTTATGACTTTTTTTTGACTTTTTTTTTATATATTGCTACTATATTACTACTACTACAGTGGTAACGGACATGATTCAAAAGTTCGAAATATTTTAAATAATTTTTTAAAAATCACATTTATGTGTTAAATATTGTTCAAAAATGAAATATTCCCAAAAGTACGGCACTTACAGAAAAAACCAATTACATATGTGGAATCAGCGTATAAAGTTTATAACAAAAAAAAAAAAAAAAATAAAAAAAAAAATAAAAAATAAAAAATAAAAAATATTTTTTCATAAATGGAATATCTCGAAAAGTACGACACTTACAGAAAAACCATTACATATTCATATTTGGAATCGGCGTATAAAGCTTATTACAAAAAGTAAAAAAGCAAAAAATTTTTAGGGGGGCTCGAGCCGACGGAGACAGAGGGGGGAAGTTTTCCATAACCCGTAGGGGAGGGGCGGAGGAACCCCCGCGACACAAAAATACCAAAGAGCGGGGTTCCGGAGACCCTCCGGAGGGGAAATAGTCCTACCCTATCGTTCCCCGGAAGGCCGAGAGCCCCCGCCTCCTGCCAAAAAAAAAAAAAAAATAAAACTGATGCAGTCGTAAACGTGAAAGGTCCTATATATTTTTGAAACATTACTGTTAATATTTTAATTTTTCTTTAACTGTTAATATATAAAATATTCTTGCTTTAGCTTTTTTTGAATCTTTACATTTTTTACTTTTTTACAAATTCCTTTATATATATATATATATATATATATATATATATATATACATATATATATATATATATATATATATATATAATATATATATATATATATATATATATATATATATATATATATATATATATATATATATATATATATATATATATATTATATATACAAAGGTGGCACCGTTAATTAGAAAGTTAACGCAGTTAATCCTTAATCGTTAACAAAAAACATTAACGGCGTTAATCATTAAAGCGTTTATCGGTAAAGAATATAACGGAAGTTAACGTTAATCGTTAATCGATTAACGTTACCGTCTTCAAAATATGTAGAATAGTAATAATAATTGTTAATTTTCTTTTTATGATTGCAGATATTCAAATTATTTAAATAAAAAATATATATATATATATATATATATATATATATATACTATATATATATTTATATACATATATATATTATATATATATTATATATATATATAGATATATATATATATTATATATATATATATACAGTATATATTAGGGTGACCGCAGTGATAGGGGGAGAAAATTATTTCCCGAAGTTTGTCAAAGGGAACACAAAATGATCAGTCTTTGCAGAATTTTCGATAGCCAAAGTTTGAGCACGATTGGAGCATGTTAACCCGTGCCGCTGGGCATTCAAAGTTTCAAAAACTCGAATTTTTTGCTGGGTAGCGACGTCTTTGGCAGGGCTGCGGAGTCGGAGTCGGAGTCGTGGAGTCGGAGTCGTGGAGTCGTGCAATTTTCCCGGAGGTCGGAGTCGGAGTCGGAGTCGAAACTTTGGGCAAGTGGAGTCGGAGTCGGAGTCGGAGTCGAAGATTCCTGTGTAAGTGGAGTCGGAGTCGGAGTCGGAGTCGGACTGAAAATTTAGAGAACTATTATTATTATTTATTATTATTATTATTATTATTATTATATTATTATTATTATTATTATTATTATTATTATTATTTTATTATATTATTATTAATTATTATTATTATTATTATTATTTTATTATTATTTATTATTATTATTATAAAAGTCTTTGATTTTATTTTAATCTTTTATATTTATTTTGTAATAATTTTAATTTCCTTAAATAATCTTTGAAATAATATAAGGAGAAGAAGATGATATATCTACATAGATTTCCCGACGCGTTTCATCTCTATACTGAGACATCTTCAGGGGATTATTTCTTGTAAGCGAAGTGATGTCTTTAAATGATATATAATAAGTAAATCAAATGATATTGAGTCTGACTGATAAATGCATAAAATTTTATGTTAATGTCTGGTTGCGTATTTTGATGTAGAAGGCCTCCGCAATTTTACTAATAGTTGAAACCATGTGCCGTATTGAAATGTTCCAAGATTTTGCTGGGACTGTAGAGATGTTGACATGCCCTGTCCGACAATATTCTTCGTGTAACCATATATGTTGACGTACAGTCTACCTCAGGCAGGTAAATTGGTACACAGCGTGATGGTTGTCGGGCAAAGCATCTCTTGTTCTAAAGGAGATGTCAGTTGTTTGGACTTATGGTATAGTCTGACTTTAATTTTTGAGTTGTCTTTAGTTTTGAGGTGAGAATTCAAATATTACGAAGGCACTTCTCTCCTTATTGAAAGCCTATAGCATTGAACTTTTGAAGAAGAAATTTATCCAATTTTTCTGATTATTTTACTTTCTTTATTAAATAATTTTGTATGGGTTTTTTTTATTATTAATGAAATTTCAACTGAATATGGGATGATCACAGTTACTTAATTTGACTTAATGCGGCAAATTTCTTCATCCAAAAGTTTTCCCCAAGTTGAACATAGGTTGTATGCTCTGTAAACTAAAAGTTTTACAATAGATTCTTTGTAAATAGTCGGTGAATAGGATCATAGTTCATATTCAGACCATTATCAGTGGTTTGACATGTATGCCTATAGATTATGAGCCGTCAGAATTAACATTGATTTTGATGTCTAAAAACAGATCAGCATTATTACCTAAGTTTCGTATGTGAATTTTAAGCATGTCGTCGACATACCTTATGTAAAACGGCGTTAAAAGTTGTTTGTTCACGAAGGATGTTTTTCCAGGATTGACACATAAGAAGTCAGAAATGTAGGTCGAGTGGTGAAGCCCATGGCACTCCATCAGTTGTAGATATATGTTTTCTTTAAATTTTAAACGGTGTTTGAGTACAACAAATTAATAAAAGTTCCTCATATATTGTTCTGATATATCTGGTGGGGTTATTTGTGTGATACACTTCGTTAATTTATTATGTCAATCGTACAAGAACCGGTACATTTGATTGAACAAAGATATCTTTACATCAAGTGAGGGAATTATAGGGCTTCAAGTTTTAAGTTGAAAAATTTTACATAATGTTTCATTATTTGACTTAACTATGAAAGAGTTATTAAGATATGGTCAGATAATGCTGTTCAGATATTGGTCAATTTCGTGTGTAACCGTTCAGCACATAGATATTACAGTCTCAAAGGTGAATTTTCTGAGTTTTTTTGTATTTTAGGCAATCCATATATATTATATATATATATATATATATTTTATATATATATATATATATATATATATATATATATATATATATATATATATATATATATAAATATATATATATATATTATATATATATTATAATAAATATATATATTATATATATATATATATATTATATATATATATATCCTAAATTATAAAATCCAGTATCTTTTAATTTGTCAGAATTCTTGTTTTTGTATTTCATTAAAGCGAGTGTCTGTTTAATGCTATTATTATTATTATTATATTATTATTATTATATTATTATTATTATTATATTAATTAATTATTATTAGGTATATTATTATTATTATTATTCATTATTATTATATTATAATTATTATATATTATTATTATTATTATTATTATTATATTGAACTAAAAGTATAAACTGTTAATTTTATAAATGGCTGTTTTATAATAAAATAAAAAATAATTTGATTATTAATTACGTTATACATTTGTTTCCCGAAACTGAAATATAGTTGTTTGTCATGTGTTGCGCCTGCATCTTTATGTCTTTACGGTACTTTACCGTTTAGCATTTGGAGATTAGATTCATTGAAAAGCACATACATTTTTTATTTTCTCAAAGCAAGCAAAAAAATGGGGAAACAAAAAAATGTTTTACTGTAACTCTGTAAGCCCTAATCTGAGTCAGAGTCGAATTTGAATGTTTGACTGCTGAGTCGGATCGAGTCGGAGTTCGAAAATTTTGGTAAGTGAGTCGGAGCCGGAGTCGGATCTGAGTCGGAGTCGGGAGTCGGAGTTCAGTTTTTGTTTAAGTGGAGTCGGAGTCGGAGTCGGAGTCGAAAATTTTTGTTTAAGTTTGGAGTCGGAGTCGGAGTCGGAGTCGAAAATCCAAAATTGAATTTAAGGAGTCGGATTCGGAGTCGGAGTCGAAGATTTTATTTTACGACTCCGCAGCCCTGGTCTTTGGGCAGTATCTCTGAAGCTTCTCATTATTTTCTCATGATTTATGTCTCAAATCATAGGCAATATTGTTCTAAGTAATTTATGTTATATACATATTTGTTGCTACTTATAGGCGAACCGAGCTATAACAGCTTTGTCATCAAAAACGTGACTAGGAACCTCTATTAACGAACACATTGATCTGAGAATTTATTTATTTATTTTTCAAAGTATGAAATTAATTATGATGTAATAAAATGACAGAATGTTTTTGTTTTTACATATTTAAATGCATTTTAATAAGAAAAGAGTGACATTGCATTCGTTTGCATTCTTAAGAAGGATAAAATAATGAATAATCTATTCTAAAGGTTTGCTCAAAGTGATTTTTGAAACATCAGGATACAACTTTCGGCATTTGTGTACTACCTGCTCCTCGTCTTTAGTGAGGAGGTTATTAAAGTCTGTAATTAATTTCACTCCTCGTTCTGCTACATCATTAACGACCTTTAGTGACTTCACAATCCCCAATCCTTCCTTAAAAATGAATTTCAGGCAGGCGACTGCGGGGGTTCTCTGGAAAATCTGCTTAATCTGGAAACGCTCAAAGAAATTCCATGGTCCCCTTGGTAATTAAACAGATAAACCCTGCATTAACCCATTCTTCCAAACTGTGTCTCGGAAGATTTGGGGTTTACAAATTCTGAATTTTCTGTCTTGGTCTCGGTGTCATTTAGGGCTTTGTTCGCCATTTCCTATTTTTCTTCGTCTGAAATTGAGGGATGTAGGAACACGAGGGCCACCAATTCTGCATTGAAATACCACAAATTGAGAATTTCACCAGAGCTCTCTCAGAGATATCTTTGTCAATCTCCTGATAGTCCAACAAACTTCGCAGGAGGTCAAAGTCTTGCCTGGGAGCCAAGTGTGCTTTGTGGGCATTGAACCAAGCTTTGCAATACACTCGAAAAAAATACAGACAGCTTCTAACGCACGTTGTTTTTCATGACTCAGTTTGAATTGTCCGCGGAATAGAAATATCTTCAGACAATAGATGGCCTTGGCCATCCACCTGGCATGACTGATGGCACCTAGAGATTTAAATTCCACTTCCGTTCCATTCATTGCTCCTACAAACACCAATACCAATTGTAGGAGCTCCTTGTAATCGTCTCTGGGTTGTGATTCCGTGAGTTTAGTGTTACAATCCGCAGTTATGTTGGCAATTACTTCAGAAGGTAGATGTCTTTTCACAATTTCGTTGATGATACCCGAGTCATATTGTTTCTTGTTGAGCTTCGCCCATGCATTTTGGAATCTCTTGAATATATCGGGTTGAGGCCCAGTTGTTGATCCGAACTTACATTCGAAAACACCTCTCAACATGACTTCAAGAATATGGTGGTGGCAAGCTAGGTAAAACAGCTCTCTACCCAAGATGTTTTCTAAAATTGTACAAGCCCCTTTGAGCCTTCCTGTGTTTGATGCATTGGTGTCGAAACACATTGCCTTCATAGTATGGGAGATACCCCATTCCTCGACACACTCATAAACAGCCAGGGATTGTTCTTCACCAGTGCTTGTGTCTGCTACAGGTTCCTGTAGCAGACACAAGCACTGGTGAAGAACAATCCCTGGCTGTTTATGAGTGTCTCGAGGAATGGGGTGTCTCCCATACTATCAAGGCAATGTGTTTCGACACCACGGCATCAAACACAGGAAGGCTCAAAGGGGCTTGTACAATTTTGGAAAACATCTTGGGTAGAGAGCTGCTTTACCTAGCTTGCAGCCACCATATTCTTGAAGTCATGTTGAGAGGTGTTTTCGAATGTAAGTTCGGATCAACAACTGGGCCTCAACCCGATATATTCAAGAGATTCCAAAAAGCATGGGCGAAGCTCAAAAAGAAACAATATGACTCGGGTATCATAAACGAAATTGTGAAAAGACATCTACCTTCTGAAGTAATTGCCAACATAACTGCGGATTGTAACACTAAATTCACGGAATCACAACCCAGAAGACGATTACAAGGAGCTCCTACAATTGGTATTGGTTGTTTGTAGGAGCAATAATGGAAACGAAGTGGGAATTTAAATCTCGTAGTGCCATCAGTCATGCCAGTCTGTGGATGGCCAAGGCCATCTATTGTCTGAAGATATTTTATTCCGCGGACAATTCAAACTAAGTCATGAAGAACAACGTGCCTTAGAAATCTGTCTGTATTTTTTCGAGTGTATTGCAAAGCTTGGTTCAATGCCAACAAAGCACACTTGGCTCCCAGGCAAGACTTTGACCTCCTGCGGAAGTTTGTTGACTATCAGGAGATTACAAAGCAGATATCTCTGAGAGAGCTCTTGTGAAATTCTCAAACCATTTGTGGTATTTCAATGCAGAATTGGTAGCCACCATTTCCATACCTTTGCAAATTTCTTCTGGAAATGTCTGCGAACAAAGCCTAAATGACACCGAGACCAAGACAGAAAATTCAAGAATTGTAAACCCCAAATTTCGAAGACACCAGTTGGAAGAACTGGTTAATGCAGGGTTATCTTGTTTAATTACCAAGGGGACCATGAATTTCTTTGAGCGTTTCCAGATTAAAGAGCAGATTTTCTCAGAGAACCCCCCAGTAGCTGGCCTGAAAATATACATTTTAAGGAAGGATTGGGGATTGTGAAGTCACTAAAGGTCGTTAATGATGTAGCAGAACGAGGAGTGAAATTAATTACAGACTTTAATAACCTCCTCACTAAAGACGAGGAGCAGGTAGTACACAAATGCCGAAAGTTGTATCCTGATGTTTCAAAAATCACTTTGAGCAAACCTTTAGAATAGATTATTCATTATTTTATCCTTCTTAAAGAATGCAAACGATGCAATGTCACTCTCTTTTCTTATTAAAATGCATTTAAATATGTAAAAACAAAAACATTCTGTCATTTTATTACATCATAATTAATTTCATACTTTGAAAAATAATAAATAATTCTCAGATCATAAGTTCGTTAATAGAGGTTCCTAGTCACGTTTTTGATGACAAAGCTGTTATAGCTCCGGTTTCGGCCTATAAGTAGTAGCAACAAATAGTAATAACATTAAATTACTTAGACAATATTGCCTATGCATTTGAGACATAAATCATGAGAAAATAATGAGAAGCTTCAGAGATACTGCCCAAAGACCAGGGCTGCGGAGTCGTAAAATAAATTTTTCGACTCCGACTCCGACTCCGACTCCTTAAATTCAAATTTGGATTTTCGACTCCGACTCCGACTCCGACTCCACTTAAACAAAAATTTTCGACTCCGACTCCGACTCCGACTCCACTTAAACCAAAAATTTCGACTCCGACTCCGACTCCGACTCCGACTCCGACTCCGGGACTCCGACTCCACTTAAACCAATTTTCGACTCCGACTTCCGACTCCGACTCCAGCAGTCAATTTCAAAATTTCGCTGACTCAGATTTGTGCTTACAGAGTTACAGTAAAACATTTTTGTTTCAACAATTTTTTTCCTTGCTTTTGAGAATAAAAAATATACAACTTTCCAATGAATCTAATCTCCAAATGCTATACGGTAAAGTACCGTAAAGACATAAGGATGTAGGCTCAACACATGACAAACAAATATATTTCAGTTTCGGAAACAAATGTATAACGTAATTATAATGCAAATTATTTTTATTTTTATTATAAACAGCCATTATAAAATTAACAGTTTAATACTTTCAGTTTCATAATAATAATAATAATAATAAATAATAATAATAATAATAATAATAATAATAATAATAATAATAATAATAATAATAATAATAATAATAATAATAATAATAATAATAATAATAATAATAATAATATAATAATAATAATAATTTAATAATAATACATTAACATGAATCGCTTATGAATAAAAAAAACAAAGAATTTCTACAAAAATAAAAAGAACTGGGATTTTATATTTAGATATATATATATATATATATATATATATATATATATATATATATAATATATATATATATAATTATTATATATATATATTTATATATATATATATATATATATATATAGTAATAATATATATATATGATATATATATATATATATATATATATATATATATATATATATATATATGGATTGCCTAAAATACAAAAAAAACTCAGAAAATTCACCTTTGAGACCTGTAATATCTATGTGCTGAACGGTTACACACGAAATTGACCAATATCTGAACAGCATTATCTGACCATATCTTAATAACTCTTTCATAGTTAAGTCAAATAATGAAACATTATGTAAATTATCAAACTTAAAACTTGAAGCCACTAATGTATTCGCCTCACTTGATGTAGAAACTTTGTTCATAAATGTACCGGCTCTTGATACGATTGACAAAATAATTAACGAAGTGTATCACTCAAATAACCTTCCCCCACCAGATATATCAGAACAACATATGAGGAACCTTTTATTAATTTGTTGTACTCAAACACCGTTTAAATTTAAAGAAAACAAATATCTACAAACTGATGGAGTGCCGATGGGCTCACCACTCGGACCTACATTTGCTGACTTCTATGTGTCCAATCTGGAAAAACAAATCCTTCCTGAAACAAACAACTTTAACCGTATATATTACATAAGGTATGTCGACGACAGCTTAAATTCCACATACGAAAATTAGGTTAATAATGCTATGCTGTTTTTTAGACATCAAAATCAATGTTAATTCTGATGGCTCATAATCTATAGCATACATGTCAACCCACTGATAATGGTCTGAATATTGAACTGTGGATTTCCTATTTCACCGACATTTTACAAAAATCTATTGTAAAAAATTTTAAGTTTACAGAGGGCATACAACCTATCGTTCAACTTGGGAAAACTTTTGATGAAGAAATTTGCCGCAATAAGTAAAATTTAATTAACTGTGATCATCCACAATATTCAGTGTAATGAAAATTTAATTAATTAAACCCTTACAAAATTATTTAATTAAGAAAGTTAAAATAATCAGAAAAATTGGATAAATTTCTTCTTCAAGACTTCCAATGCTATAGCTTCAATAGAAGAGAAGTGCCTTCGTAATATTTTGAATTCTCACCTCAAACTAAAGACACCTCAAAAATTAAAATCAGAACTATACCATAAGTCCAAACAAATGTCATCTTCCTTTAGCACAAGGAGATGCTTTGCCCGACAACCATCACGCTGTGTACCAATTTTACCGTGCCTGAAGGTAGGACTGTACTCAACATATATGGACCACGAAGAATAAGATTGTGTCGGACAGGCATAGTCAGACATCTCTTACAGTCAAAGCTAAATTATTGAAGATTACGTAAAGGAAGGTTTTAAATTCAACTATTAGTAAACAGCGGAGGCCTTCTACATCAAAATACGCAACCAGACATTAACATTAAAATTTATTGCATTTAATCAGTCAGACTAAATATCATTTGATTTACTTATTATATAACAATTTAAAGAATCATTCGCTTACAAGAAATATCATCTGCATGATGTCTCAAGTATAGAGGTATGAAAACGCGTCGTGAATCTATGTAGATATATCACTTCTTTCCTGTATAATTATTTTCAAAGATTATTTTAAGGAAATTAAATTATGTTCAAAAATAAATATTTAGAACGTTGGAAATAAAATCAAAAACTTTTATAATAATAATAATAATAATTAATAATAATAATAAATAATAATAATAATAATAATAAAATAATAATAATAATAATAAATAATAATAATAATAATAATTAATCAATAATATATAATAATAATAATAATAATAATAATAATAATAGTTTCTCATAAATTTTCAAGTCCGACTCCGACTCCGGACTCCGACTCCCACTTACCACAGGAATCTTCGACTCCGACTTCCGACTCCGACTCCACTTGCACAAGAATTTTCGACTCGACTCCGACTCCGACTCCGGGAAAATGGCGACGACTCCACACTCCGACTCACGACTCCGACTAGATACGGCCCAAAGACGTCGCTAGCCAGCCAAAAAATTCGAGTTTTTTGAAACTTTGAACTCCCAGCGGCACGGGTTAACATGCTCCAATCGTGCTCAAATTTTGGCTATCGAAAAATCTGCAAAGATTGATCATTTTGTGGGGTTCCCGTTTGACAAAATTCGGGAAATAATTTTCTCCCCCTATCACTGCGGTCACCCTAAATATACTGTATTATATATATATAAAAATTATAAATATTATTAAATTTAAAGTTATTATTAAATATAAATAAAATAATTATGGATATTAATTATTTATTTAATATATATAATATTGATATATAGATATTTATAAGATAGATTATATATATATTATATATAATTTTTCATTAAAATAATTTGAATATCTGCAATCTAAATAAAAGCAAATTAACAATTATTATTACTATTCCTACATATTTTGAGACGGTTAACGTTAACGATTAACGTTACGTTAACTTCCGTTATATTCTTTACCGATAAACGCTTTAATGATTAACGCCGTTAATGTTTTTTGTTAACGATTAAGGATTAACTGCGTTAACTTTCTCATTAACGGTGCCCAACCTTTGTATTATATATATATATATATATATATATATATATACTTATTATATATATATATATATATATATATATATAATTATAGATATATATATTATATATATATATATATATATATATAATATATTTATAATATATACTATAGTATATTATATATATATATGACCTTTTCTGTTTTACGACTCCGTCAATTTTGAATTTTTTTGTTTTTTTTTTAAATATATTTCTAGTATATGATCCTAACAATCAATTTAGTATATGATCCTAACAATCAATTTAAGTGGTAACGGACATGATTCAAAAATATATAGGACCTTTCACGTTTTACGACTGCATCAGTTTTATTTTTTTTTTTTTGGCAAAATGGGGTCTCTCGGCCTTCCGGCGGAACGACAGGTAGACTATTTCCCCCTCCGGAGAGGGTCTCCGGAACCCGCTCTTTGGTATTTTTGTGTCGCGGGAGTTCCCCGCCCCTCCCCTACGGGGTATGGAAAACGTCCCCCCCTCTGC
Organism: Trachelipus rathkii; assembly: GCA_015478945.1. Classification (NCBI taxonomy): domain Eukaryota; kingdom Metazoa; phylum Arthropoda; class Malacostraca; order Isopoda; family Trachelipodidae; genus Trachelipus; species Trachelipus rathkii. The sequence goes on along the minus strand of JABUQX010071322.1, from coordinate 16,119 downwards.
TCCCCGTCGGCTCGAGCCCCCTAAATTTTTTTTTTTTGCTTTTTTTTACATTTTTGTAATAAGCTTTATACGCCGATTCCAAATATGTAATTGGTTTTTCTGTAAGTGTCGTACTTTTCGAGATATTCCATTTATGAAAAAATATTTTTTATTTTTTATTTTTTTTTTTTTTTATTTTTTTTTTCCATTTTGTTATAAACTTTATTACGCTTTATTCACATATGATAATTGGTTTCTGTAAGTGGCGTACTTTTCGAGATATTTCATTTTAAACAATATTTAACATTAATGTGATTTTTAAAAAAATTATTTAAAATATTTCGAACTTTGATCATGTCCGTTACCACTGTAGTAGTAGTAATATAGTAGCAATATATTAAAAAAAAATCAAAACGACGGAGTCGTAAAACAGAATAGGGAATATATATTATATATATATATATATTTATATATATATAATATTATATTTATATCTATATATATAATATAATATATATACATATGTATATATAATATAATTTATCAAAATATATATATATATTATATTATATATATATATTATATAATATATATATATATTATATATATATAGTATAATAATATATATATATATATATATATACATATTACAAAGGTTTGGGCATTAACGCGTTAAAGCGTTAACCCGTTAATTAACTCGTTAATTTTTTCGTTAAATTTTAACGCTTTCCTTAATTTCGAAAAGAAGTAACGGACTATTAGCGAGTTAAAATTTTCCCCTACATCCGTTAATCAGTTACTTTAATTTACGGAGTTTATAAAATATTTCTTATCAGATTTTAAATTGTATTAGATTCGATAACAGATAAACTTTATTTTTCCAAAATTTCCTAAACGCTCCCTCAATGGCTCAAATGTGGTTATTCTTACACGGTTATTATCCGTTTAGTAATGTTTAGTTTTTCTTATGCTGTATTCTCACTTCTTATTGGTTGAAGAAAAAGAGATAGTGACTGTTGCCGTTCAATGAGTCATTAATTTCTTTCGTTAGTTACTTTAACTTGCTTCTTTGCGACTAGTTGAAAAATATAAAGAACTAGGCCTCACAAAGCGTTTGTAAACTTATAAAAAATATACATATTTGTATTAAAATTCTAATGTTGAACATATCTATTAGTTTACATAATATACTACTCGGGCTGTTCGTAAAAGGAATGTCCCAGTTTTCAATGCTTTATTATAAACAGCGTAAATATACATATCACAGCATATCTACATCAAAGTGAAGGTCATGACAGAGTTTTTCCTACATATGTTCAATATGTGCCCCTTTCGTTATAGGGGATAACATTCAGCCGATAATTCAATTCCTCCCAAACATTGGTTAACAGATCCGGAGTTATGGAAGGAACGGCATGTTCAATTCTGCGTATAATTGGGCAGCCGATAGGAAGAAATCGCATGGCGTTAAGTCCGGGGACCGGGGGGGGCCAAATATATAGAGCTCTGTCGTCGGGACCATTATGACCAACCCAACGATCTGGGAGAAAGTCGTTCAACCACCGCTCGCACTATGGGACTCCAATTGGAGGGGCTCCAGTCTTGCTGCCCATATAAAGTTTTACCGCTTCAGTTCCTCAATAATGTGAAAAGAGCCATTGTTTGTAAATATCGAGATAGGCGACCCCTGTTACGGTTGCTTCTGTCCGAAAAAGAAAGCGTCGTAGACCTGCGTTCGCGGATTATGGCGCAAAAAAAGTATAACCTTTGGGAATCAGCGTGTCTGTTCTACAATTCATAAATTCACTCGCGGATTTTCAGACCCAGATCGAACATTAGGGCATCATCTTACCCTGAGGTGAAAGGCTGGACTCATCCTAAACACTTACACGATCGTAGAAAGGTCATCGTCTTGACCTAACACTGCACAGGCAAAGGTAAACCGTAAAGCCTAGTCGTCGGGCTTTAAAGCATGTACAAACTGCAACCGGTATGCACGCATGTGTAAACGTTTCCTTAACACCTTTCCACACCGTCGTTTTTGCTTCAGTTCGTGACTTGCTCTTCGAACGGATTTCTTAGGACTATGAAAGAAACGAGGCCCTGATACGGTCCACATCCTGTACAGTCACTTTGGGCCTTCCTGTACTTTTGCCTTTACAAAGACATCCATTAGTTGCAAATTGCCTTATACCATCGGCGAATGTTTTTTGCCACATGGAGGACACATTGGAAACGTAAACGATACGCACGTTGAATCGTAATTACAGATTCACACTTAGCAAATTGTAGAACACAGAAAGCTTTACGCTCAGGACTTCGCCATTGTCAGTATGTGGCGCACGCACTAGAGAAGACTACTCGAATGCGCGCATGCGCGTATGCCGACCTATCAGGAACTCTTCTGGCGCAAGTGCATATTTGAAGAACTATGCAACTTACTCTTCACTTTGATGTTATGATATGATATAGATATTGTATATTATGCTGTTATAATAAACATTGAAACTGGGAAATTCTTTTACGGACACCAGGTATTGAGTATTAATTAATAAGTATTTAAAGTTTGCGAAACAATTCTTCGGCGAAGCGGCAAAGCATCTGCTATAGGTCAAAGCCTAATTAATTTGTCTGATAAGCTTAATATCATTATTAATATTGTTAGGGGGATATTATTATAATAAAAGAAAATTAACAATAATTATTACTATTCCTACATATTGTGAAGACGGTTAACGTTAACGATTAATGTTTAAACTCCGCTACATTCTTTACCGATAAACGCTTTAATGATTACGTCTTTAATATTTTTGTTAACGATTAAAAATTAACGATGTTAACTTTCTCATTAAGGTGCCCACCTCTGTACATATATATATATATATATATATATATATTATTATATTATATATATATATATATAATATATATATATATATATATATTATATATATATATATATATATATATATTATATATATATATATATATATATAATATATATAATATTTCTATTTATATATGATATAATTATATATTGTGGAATCACAACCCAGCACATTCACCATGTGTCACCACTGACATTAATATTTTATTTCTGCTCTGGTGAAAAATGCAAGAGGCCCACACAGAACCCACTATATTCGTGCAGTTCAGACCCTAGATCGTTCAATCAAGGAAATGTATTTCCGATCTTTAGTGGTTAAGTCTGTGCATGGGGCAAGAGAAACTTGCGCAGATAAAGGATGAAACTGAATAGATTGACGAGTCGCACGAGTTCTCCTCACTGGAGGAGGTATGAGATTAGAAAGTTCTGAAGAACAGTGTCCATCGTAACAGAGATGGTATAAGAGTAGTAATGCAACAATACGAACTACGAAGGCAAGAAAGAGATAGGAGAGGATCGGTAAGTGTAAGAGAGTAAAAAAAGACGAAAAACACTTGGGTTCCACTTTTTCAAGAAGAGCTGTGTGATTTGGATTACCGAAGACATGCGATACATACTTCATACAAAGATAAACTACACCCTTATACTGAGCAAGCAACTGGGATGGTGTGAAGAAGTTCCGCAGATTCCTCAGAATATCTAACTTTTTAGAAACTTGCTTGGTGAGAGAGATAATATAATCCTCAAAGAAAGAATTAAGAGAAAAGGAAATAATAAGAATATTTTAAAAAGATAAGAAGGCTAGGCTTGAATTGTGTGCTTTTAGAAAGGAGAGAAAGATCAAAGGTCAATTGCTCCAAGGCCGTCCTCCTAGAAGAGGCTATTTGAAATTCAATGGAACGTCTTTCAAAATGAAAGGAGGTCAGATGTCAATTGCTCCAAGGCCGTCCTCCTAGAAGAGTCTATTTTAAGTTAAATGGGACGTCTTTCAAAATGAAAGGAAGTCGGAGGTCAGAGGTCAGTTGCTCCAAGGCCGACCTCCTAAAAGAAGCTATTTGAAATTCAATGGGACGTCTTTCAGAATGAAAGGAGGTCAGAGGTCAATTGCTCCAAGGCCGTCCTCCTAGAAGAGGCTATTTTGAAAATTCAAGGGACGTCTTTCAGAATGAAAGGAGGTTAGAAGTCAGTTGCTCCAAGGCCGTCCTCCAAGAAGAGGCTATTTGAAATTGGGTATTCCCAGTGATCTTACCCCATAGCAAATTTTGAAGGGAAATTTAAACAAGAGAATATAAATATCCCGTTTAGTTTTTTGGATTTATACCTATATAAAAAAAAAAACAACATTTAAATGTATTTTGAACTTCACAATAGTCAAATATATTTCTATATACATTATATATATATTGCATATATATATATATATATATATATATATATATATATATATATATACATATATATTATATATATATATATATAAATATATATATATATATATATAATAGATATAATATATATATATATATATAATATAAATAGATATATAATAATCAAAAAACTACAATAGCTGCAGGGAAAAGGAATACATTGTTGGAATCCCGTGGTAAAATTTTACCGAGGAAACTGTAAAAAAAAAAAAATTCAAATCTCAAAAACTACAATAGCTACAGGGAAAAGGAATACATTTTTGGAATCCTTGTAAAATTTTGGTTAGGAAAATGTAAAAAAAATGGCTTTTTTTTGGGGGGGAGCTCGAGCCGGCGGGGGACATAGTATATATATATATATATATATAATATATATATATATATATATATATATATTATATATATATATATATATATATATATATATATATATATATATATTATATATATATATATATATATATATATATATATATATATATATATAATATAATAATAATATATATATATATAGTTTGATGTACGCTGGGCAAATGCCCAGTGGGCAGGCATTTATAAAAATGGGCATTTGTCCAGGCATTTGCCCATTTCATAAATGCCCGCCCAAAAACTGGGCATTTATAAAATTATCAGTTTAAAAGATGAATTATTTGACAGCATTTAAAAAAAAAAAAAAAACATTCAAAATATAGTTATTTCATTTTTTCGCATTTGTATTTATGTATGTATTTGTATATGTATATATTGTCATCATCACCCACCTTCCCTCCAAGATGGGGGGTAAAAGTAGCCAACATGCACCGAAGCAGAAAATTAAAGTACGTAGAAGAAATGACGCAAGTCGAAAAATTAACACAGGCCTTTACCGTCCCCTTTATACATTTTAGTGAGAACAGTTACAGTCAGAAATCCACTGATAGAGCTTCACTGGATCGCAAACAGACCTCACAATGGCATCTCGTCTAACATTAGAAACATTAGAAATAAAAAGATAGTATAAGAAGCCCACATGGTGCTTATCAGACTCCAGTCAACCAACAGAACAATCACCAAAACAACATGCTTCATGCAAAATCCAAAAGCATCCTAGGGCTTGTAACAACTTGCATAGTTAACACCAAAATCTAAAACATGCTCATGCAAATCCACAAAACACCCTCCTAGGGCTTGTCAATAACTTACATAGTATACACACAGTCTACAACTAAAAGGAAAAAAAACTATAACTAAAGTACACGCCAACCACACTACAAGCTTTAATAACTTTATAGTAGCATGCAGTTTAACCTTAATAACTACTGTAACTAAAAACCCTCTAATTTGGCTTTACTAAAATAAACTATATGACACACAAACCATCCATTACCTATCCAATCCTTTCTTAAATGTTGCACTCGAGTCATTCTCAACAACCTCCTGTGGCAAACAATTCCAAAAATTAATAACAACCCTGTTGCTGAATGAATGCTTCTTACATTCAAGATGGCATGCTTTCTCTTAATTTTCTACTATGGCCCCCTGGGTCTCCCGTCCGTGCTCTATAAGAAGAATTTATTGGTTCTCGTATTAAAATAGATGGTAAATATTTGTTAGACTTTGTATCATATTCCTCTGAGAAACTGCCTTTCTACAGAAAACATTCCTAACTCTTTCAGCTTCTCATAGCCCTTACCCTCAAACCCATAAATCACTTTTGTGTCTCTACATTGCTCTCTCTCTAGCATATCTAAGTCTTTAAATAAGGTCCAAACTTGTGCACATACTCTAATACTGGCCTAAATAGCTATTATACAGGTTTCCTTATACTCCTTGCTCTTTAAACATTC
>JABUQX010071321.1:0-12500 GCA_015478945.1 Trachelipus rathkii | reverse complement strand
TCTGGCAACGTACCAAATCTATGATGTGAGTCAAAACTGACCCCAGAAGCACGTTTAACATCACATCAACCCCGTCCTGTAACTCCGACACTAGTACTAACTCTATAGTGTCTTACGGTCAAAACTTTCCGGTGTTTTTATTCCATCTATCACTCTGATCTATATAATATTCCCTTTGTTTGAAAAATCCATTCATAATTTTTAAATTCCTTCTCATGCATATATCTAGGAGTCTCTCCTCCTCTAGTTCTCTCTCGTGTTTCCTCGATGAGATCAAATAATCCTCTTCCAACCTCATTTTCTCCTTTCCCACTCGCATTGAAAATCACCCATCAGATAACACCACTGTTGTCTTCTGCTCCACCTTTGCCACACACTCTCATTACCACAACCATAACCTCCCTTCTCCTCTGATGCCACTTTGTGGAGAACATCTAACCTGATATAACCGTATTTTTTCTGTCTTTGATTTTATAGGATCTTATAATCAAACTCTCCATTACACCTCCCACTACCTGTATGAAAGTGCAATCTTGTCCTAAAAATTAAAAACCTACACATATTCTTTATTCCTAAGCCGTCGATCCCTCCCTGTAAACGTAACACTATCCCCGCCCAAATCTGTGCCACTTTCTTCACCTATAATATCATAATTATATATATATATATATATAATATATATATATATATAAACTATATATATTATATATTATATATCTACTATATATATAATATATATATATATTAAATTATATATATAAATATATAATATATATATATATATATATATATAATATATATATATATATATATAATATACTATATATATAATATTATATTATAATTAATAGTCATACTAATAAGTATAATACAATGATATACATATAATATAGTATATAGATAGTATGTGACTGTGTAGACCAATAGTGTGTGTGTGTGTGATGTTATGGACATTCTCATCCGCACTTCGAATGTTTCCGCAAGTTTCACATCCACGCGATTATCGTGACTTCACGAGTGTCCGCTATACACTCGGCATTAGATTTACTGCCTTATCTAATAAAAATAACTAAATATAATAAAAAGAAAAAACCTTTCCATACATGAACTAAAAAAAAAAAAACGCACCCAAAAGGAAATTAACTACGTAAAAGTTTTATATGTCATTTAAAGGCGTAGTCGAAGTCAACGACACCAACTACAGTTTATGCTGACTTATTAAACTCATAATAATATGCACACCGTGACTGACAAGCTAGTGTATTAACGGGAAGGCAGATACCTTGCTTTGTTTTGAATCCCCTGGACAAGTAAGATCTACAAATAGCAAGACAGCACCTCGGATCCACGGTATCGACTGTACGAACGCATTGGGTCTGCTAGACTATGAGGAGCGTAGGCCCGTATATTGCTGTGATCGTTCCAAGCCTGGTAGCAACACGCCGACAAACTAACCGAGAAATCAGAGGGCATCAGCGAAATATTATCATAGCGCCGCGTTAAGAATATCCATTTACTAGAATAGCAGCAGTCCTATACATAACAGTCGAATTACAGAATTAAGCGAAGCTATCTCAATAAGAACAATCGCGACGATTGCGACGCTTATCGGAATTACAACCACCGCGACTCGGCCAGTGCAAGCCAAACACTAACGAGAGCACCACATGGGCAGCACGGCCTCGTTTTGCAGAAGAATATAGTAACAAGAGTATAGATTTTTGCGATATCCTAGTTATCTTACTCACAAGTTATTGTGAAAAACATTCTGCATCTTCAGATACACGGATAACCCCTACATAATGCTTGACGTGCCTCAATAAACCACACCATAATAGAACGCCAACATAATATTAATAGAAGAAGCTTAGAAGTGGACACGATCCCACTGCAATGTATCACTAGGGACTAACAAGGAATATAACACTATAAACATCTTAACTATGGCGAACTGAACGCCCGTAATAGACATGGCCCGGTACACCGCATGATAACAGTATCTGTGGAAATACTTGAAAGAGGTGCATAATGCCCTACCAACGTGCAACAGTGTATATTACGATCCTGATCCCGACATTAGAAAATATCCGTTCGCATACCACGAACAAATAGTCCTGGACCACCCACCTGCGAAAGAAGAGGTTCAGCAATGGCGTATTAACTAGAAACCATGAACAGAACTCTCCACTTATTAAATACCTATGGCCACCGAGAAGCGCCGTAAGTGAAATTTAAAGTCTATATGAAAATATATAGACGGATAACCAATTAATACAGAGATATGGAACAGACCAGAATGATCCAGAGAACGAGAGAGCAGCACTTTATAGGACCATGCCCCTTCAGCATCCTGAAATTGCGCTCGCCGCTCCAGAGACAAATAATCTAGAAAAATAATAAATATAGATCCGATAGACACTGAAAAAGATATGCCAGACCAAAGCGATTTCCGATTTCAGAACAAAATACACTAGACACAGTAATATATTATACCCTAATATATTATTATAATACTATACGATATAATATATATATTATATAATTATATATATATATAACACCACTATTAATAATTATATATAATATAATATACAATTATATTATACTATATAATAATATATTATATATATAATAGCTATAATATATATATATACGTATATTCACGAGCCTTTCGTAGGCGGGTTAGAGACGCATCTAACGCTAATATAAGTTAATTTACAATAGTATAACTATACTTAATAATTAAATAGCATATAATATAGTTAGACCGAGTAAGCTATCTTTTTCTATGTTAATAAACCTGTAGAACTTAATTTTATAATTTATATTTTATTCATATTTCATACTTACAATAGAATAAAACAAGAGATGATTTCTACATACTATTTATTATTAAACAAACAGCCACCTTCTTCTGCCAAATAGAAACTCTCATATAGCATATATATAATATATACTATATATATATATACTATCATTATCATAAACAATACTAATACGCAAATATACATAAAATAGCTACTAAGCAGTCGTCAAATTATAATAATAAGTATATATAATATTAGCTATATGTAGTACTATACTATATAGTATAATATATACTTACAATATTAATACTGTCATATTAATATTCAGTAACCACAGTACGTGCCCACTTAGGACGTTAAGCGTGGCAGTTGAAATGCACCTAAAAAGAAGCTGAATATAGTTATTAATAAATGTTTTAATATGTTAAAAACTTAAATTTTGTATTCATAAAATAATTTCGTACAGTAAGGGTTTATTCGATGTTGGAACAAAAATTTCACATACTAATCCTTATGATAAAAAGCAAATTTAAATGCTTCTCAGCCCGCTTATAAAGGCTAATTCTATAATAGATACTGGTTAAATAGGCATGTTTCGTAGCTTTTCATTTTTAACATGAGATATAACTATGTTGCCATGATTCACATATAAAAGCATTAAAATATAACTTCTTTTACGACTCGCATCCAGGTAAGCTCGCTCATATCATGGTTATATTGCCGAAATTGATAGTCGCTCGACCACGGATAAATCTACTCTCTGACTCTCAGTCTAATCTCTCTCTCTCTACGTATATTATATAATATATATATATAATAAAAATACCTATATATATATATATAAATATATATATACATATATATAATATATAATATATATATATATATATAATATATACATATATATAAAATATATATATATAATATATAATATATATAATATATATATATTCATATATATATATTATATATATAATACTAATTATATAATACTATAATATAACTTATCATATAATCATATATTATAATATATATATAATATATCTATAATATTATATACACCCAAAAAATACGTTGACGTCATATGAAGCCTAAACATTTTGATATGCTTCAAATATATTCTATAAACAATTGATTTTCAAGCCATAAACAGTCACGACTCTGACATTTACTAACTGCCACTTCATGTTAACGCAACAACTGCTATATTACAATACGCTGTCATACCTGATGGTCAAGATCAAAATTAACCACAACCCAAAAAATTCCGCTGCGTTGTGTCTAGAAATTTATATTTATATTATATATAATAATTGCCCGATAATTTTTTTTCTAGTTCGGAGATGCGAAGTAGCAGATGAAATTAAGCAGCAGCCATATATGTAATACGGCAGCATGTGCATACTATTTTTATTAACTTAAATTTGTTATTATTAATAAAATCTCTCTTCGAAATTTTTTTTTTATAAAATTGTAATCACAGAAACAAAAATCAAAAATCACTACAATGCATATACAAAAGAAATCATTTAAGCTTAAAAAATTATGAGCATCTCCTTGACTCATAAGCTCTGAAAATTATTGATATCCACTATCGCCTCTGTACAAGCAAAAAAAAATCTATCCGCGATTTTTCATTTCAAAATTAAAAATAAAAATAAGGGGCTTATGCCGAAATTGGACAACGCATGAGCGCACAGTACTACAAAAAAATACGAAATAGTACTCTAGCTACTCCCCCCCCCACCCCCGCCTTTTAATACTAATGGACCTATCTAATGCAACGTATTATCAAGGTCCTGTCAAGTATCATATCGACGCTCGCCACAGAAAAATTTGTAAGATTTTTAGAAGAATGTACAAAAACCCATCGAGCAAAATGAAATTGAAATAGAGTTCCTGATAAAATCAATCATGACTACAGACACAGAAAAAAACACCAGAAATCAACGCATTTAGCCGAGTTGCCAAAACAAAGCTTACATTTAGGTAGTTTGATATAATAGTTCAAAAATCTCCGTAGAAATCCCAGGCAATCGTTGTATGGAGCTCCATTTTAGCGGAAACAGTGAGCTGCAGAAACGCAGGGGACCAGCCCAGCCCCAAATTAGGCGACATAACTTAAAGCCTTAATTTTATTATGTAATTTTATATATTTTTTTTTTGGTCGAAAATGTATGTAATTAAAAAAAATTTATATTATTATATTTATTATTTTACAAGATTGTTCAAATTTTATTAATTTTTATTATTTCATTTTTCATTGTTTTTTTATATTCATTTTCATTTTAAATTTATTTTTCATAACTTTATGCCCTTGAGGAGCTAAAATTTAGCATTATACTTTGTCTGCGTTTAATTATTTTTTTGTTTTTTTAAATTTTTAATTTTTAAATTTTACTTTAATAAGGTGACTTTTTAAATCTTTATTTATTCATTCATTCACCTGACATGTTTAAATATTTTTATTTCGTTACGTTTATTTATTTTTTATATTAATAAATTTTTTTATTTAATATTATAATTTTAATTTTTAGTCTCTGAAAAGTTTTAGCTATTTACTAAAAACAAATTTGTATACATTTCATGTTATATACTGTAAAATTTAACGTTGTGTTTGCATGCATAGGCAATCAGTGGGTAGGATAGAGTGTGTGCTAACAATAAACTGCACACAGTAGATCCACAGCTAATAGTAGTGTCCGTGTGTAGTGTGTGTAGGTGTGTGTGTCGTGCTGTGTGCTCGACCTGAACGAGCACGAAATCAATGATCAACTGTGTGCGATTGACTCTTCACTTATTCTTAGCCTTCTTATATGTTAAGAGATAATGCACAATTGAAAAAACAAGTGTGACTCAGGTAATACCGTATAGTTAGGTCCATTAATGTTAGTTACTTACTGCTTAGTATTAAGTCAGCAACTTGCCCTTTACATGCATTGACTGCTTATCATCATGTTATATAGGTGTGTCAGCCGTTTAGTACGCCCTGTACAATTATATGTCTAACTGAAACAACAACATCTTTTATTCAAATCTTCAAGAAATGCTGAAAAACTTTGTTAACGTTAGAGCTAATAATTTCGATATGCCACAAGATATGATTAAATTTAGCACATGAGTTAGCTGGTAAATTTTGTTAAATGTTACTATGCTAATGGCTAAATAATCATGGCAATATTGATTTTAGAAAAGCGACCGTGAATAGGCCTTATACGCTCTACTTAGTATAGCTATCAGTTAGTTACTATCACTGCTGTTAAGTGCAGAGAACTTGTTAACGCTTAACAGTTGAAATCGTTGCTATAGGCTGTTCATATGCAGTTTAGTCTTATTGTACATTATTTCTATCTGTTCATGCCATGCATTCCTAAGTAATCTTTAAATATAAATAGCTGAAAAACAATTTCAGTATTACGCTTAAGCATATAATTACGACTAGATACAGACGTATAAAAGAATTGTATTTTATGTTAAGTTACATTCCAAAAATGCATACTCGAAATGATGACTGAACAATCAATAGATTTGCACAAAAAAATAAACAATAGAAAACAACATGGCACTAGAGAGTGTCTGTTAGCGTCATACGCTCCGTAGTTTTCGCGTACTTATGTAGGTGTTTAAGATTAAGCCTGAATTTACTGCTATAACGGCGTTATGCTAACAAACGTAGTCAACAATTTTTTAGAAAAAATATATAGAACCTTAAATCAATAGACAATAGGCATCACAGATGTGTCAGAAGCCAGCGGCCGCGTGATTGCAGATCAAGTGAGCGTAATGATTTAGCTGATTTACTGCTTATAGGAGTAGGTAAAACGTAAATTTTTAGAGTTAAACATTAAATCATTAAGAAATTATATTTATATTATCTTAATTTCTATATTATTTTTTATTATTTTTTCTCAGATGGTTCATGAAAACCATTATTTTCGCAAATCTTACAGACAACCCCTATTCACAATTATATAAAGCACACCAACATGTCTAAGATTATACGACATTGTTTATATAAGCTACGGCCACAACGCACCACTACTACACCCCGTGTACCATGCTGCTAACTCCTCAGACTCCGTCACTATCACTACATTTCTTCTTATCCTTCTTCCGTTCACTCCATTACTTCTTACTCATTCCTCCTTTCTTCTTCTAATACAACTTATCTTACTATCTCGTCTCTCTCTCATAGTTTTGCATTCATATGCTATTATCTTTACTTATACTTTTCAACTGCAGGACCCACCCCTCCAGTGGACGGTACTCTGCGACTCCGCAAAACCGAATTCGACATAACCGACTCACAGTACTCAGACCAATCGACTTGTTACAAAACTACCATACTCCGTCTCCTTCACCCTAGCTCTCCAAGTTTTATCAGATCTATACTACGATCTAATCAGATTTTATTATTGTATTTAAGCGACGGACCGGCTTGATTGTGTATGCATGCTCAGCAGCAGCTCGCATTCGCGCCAAACGCAAGCGCGCGTCTGTAATTAACTCGCATCTGCGACGAGATATACGATCATCACAGCTACGAGCCTAAACTCACGTATCATGCGGTCCAATTAAACTTCCAATCTACGGAAGCTTTGAAAGCAAAAGAGTATAAACGTTGGGAATCACGCTAGCGCCTCACGGCTCATCGCCGCGCCAATAGCACATCACACCCCATACTAATATACATAAACCTACAGATGATAGCCAAATTTACACGGATTACGCCTTCCTTACCACCATACATAACATATAATATTTTCAAGTATTAAGCTAAATAGCTCGTAATTCCTTCATAATCGAAAAGCGCAGTAGACGCTGTTGTCTGTAGACACCGTCCGGCACGACCAGCCCTGAAACTACAGCGCATAAATACTCGATGCTTAAATATCTGTAAATATTTTACATATCGAATAATATTTTAAATAGTTAAATAAGCCAACCAGCAGCACGTACCGATATATAAAGATATGCACATTAGCCCAGTATCGCCATCTCTATATATATATACGATTTAGAGTAAAAATAAATATCAAGGGAACTTTACCATCTTTCCCTTACCTATTCTCAACACAAAAAACAAAAAATCCCCTACATTGAGGTGCTTACCGCCCCACTTTTGGTGTTAAAATACATGATTCAAGCTCAGAACTCGGCAAAGTACGGTACTATAACAGCAACCTATTTTTAAATACATCCGGTCTACACCGAACCTGAAAACCATATAACCATTCACACGTCAACTTGAAAAACCACAATAAGCTTAGCACAAAATACTTGCTGCAATATATAGCAACATATCTAAGGCTAGTGAACCTTTAGAACGCGTCTAGTTTCCCTTCCCTTACTTACTTATATATATGATATACTATTATATTATATATATATATAATATATATATAAAATATAACTACAATAACATAATATATATACATAAATCATATATATAATATATAATAACTATAAAATATAACTATATATATAATATATTATAATATAATATACTAGTATATATATATATTTATATATATATATAATAAATAAATATACTATATATACATATCATTATATTCTTAAATATATCATAATAATAATATATATATTATATATAATATAAATAAATTAAATAATATTTTATAATAATTATTTTTAATAAATATTAATAATAATGAATATAATAATATAAAATATAGAGGAATCAGAATCTAGACTCGCGTCCCGTCGCACTCTGCACCCTGCGGCAAAAACAAACTGCGCCTCTGCCTAAGACCAACCTCGATTGACCAACGGAGAAAATTCGCGTAGCAGCCGATGCGATAAGCCGCCTAGCAAGCTCCACTGCCTTAAAAAAGGAAAAATACGCCTTGCATTAACCATATAGAAACAGAACTACTGGCATACACGCACGAAGCTACAATGAGATTTAGACTTTAGGAAACGAGAATGCAATGCGAATTTGGCACTTAGTACTTTAAGCAACTAGATTTAAATTGGCTCACAATAAATGAAGACGTACGTTATAGAAAGGAAAATATGGAAGCGAAGTAGCAGCATCGTAGCGAGACATAGCAATTTAAGGCCAGTCAACTGCACCAGTAAATGTAGGATAAGAATACGTCACATATCGGATATAGAGAAGCTGACGCAGCCGCTTAAAAACATCAGGTGAAAGAAAGTGCGTCGCACAGCATCTAATGGCGGAAGGAATATGTGTTAGTCTATAACAGCCCACGAGTCGACGTCCTAGAATAAAGAATCATGCGTAGATTAGCACGCTTTTATTTTCGCAACAAGCATTGCCACTTTCATACATGTAGTGCAAGAGCGACACCCTGTTAAACGCAGAGAGACATGCATTATAAGAATTCTAACAAACTCAAGATGTGACAAATAAATACCGGTGTGTGCGTCTATCAATCACGACGCTAACATATCTCCACAACATTTATCATTAATAATAATGCATTAATATATTTATTCTCTTAAAACTTTTTGCTTTTTTACATAAAACAATTTAACTCATTCATATATTAATAATAAGGTTTCACAAAGTTCTATTGTATCTTCAACCTCGTAGTACCGGACTCTGAGTGATGCTGTAGTGGGCTATAGTGGTGTGTGTGTGTGCTGCTCCTTGTTCCCGTCTCTGAAAGACTGGGTATGTACATTTATCTTAGTGATATGTTAGAGATAGCTTTGAAAAAAAAAAAAGTGTGACCTTATGGCTTACGTATTAGGATCTAATCGTAGTTACTACTTGTAGCTTACGCCAGTGGAACTTAGCTCTCCAACTGATTGACTAGCTTAATTCAACTGTATCTAAGGAGTCCGATAAGATGATCCAGGCTTTCGTCAGCCTGTACATATATATTCTTAGTCATGCATAGAGCTAATGATAATCATTATTAATGTTGAAAAACTTTGATTACGCTATAGCAGTATATATTCAAATGATACAGCTATGATAAATACACAATGCGCGATTGATTTCTTTCTATGACGTAAATTTTTATGTTAAACATGTTCAACTTATTTGAAGTTAAAAAAATAATCAGTGAATAATAGCTTTCAAGATAAGACAGTCAGTGTATAATGGTATAAACGTCTATTGGTATGCTATGCTAAGCCTTACTTCACTGCTGTCTATAGGTGATAGCAGACTTAGTTAACGTATTACTAGTTTATTACGCTAGACTATATAGACTGCTGCATAGCTATAAGGTTTAGTCTGTTATGTACATATATTTTCTAGCCCTTCAGCATGATGCTAAGTAATCTTATAATTATAGAATGAAAAACTATTATGTTACGCATGCATATATATACGCGAATCTAGCGCTTATAAAGAATTTAGTTTTTATAAGCCCTTAGTTTTATCCAAATGATCAACCAATGTGACTTGAATCAATAGTATCAATATAAGCAATCACAACTGGACTGTTGACAGCCGAGTCGGTTTGAGCACATCTATGCCAGTGATTGGCATGCCCGTGTTATGATTAGTGATTTACTGCCTTCTAGGGCCATACATGCTAAAAATCGTTACAATTTTAGTTAAAAATGACCATATATCACACTATCATATAGATGCAACAGTAATGTCAGTGAGGGAGCGCTTAGATAGTGCCGCTTCATTATAGTGGCATTACTAGCTTATAGGGTATAAGTAAAAAACGCTATAATATTTTTAAAGGTATAACATAAAAAGAATAGCAATATTTAATTTAATTTAATTAATACTTTATTTAATTTTAAATTTTATATTACATATGCAAATGTTCTGAAACAATTATATTTCCGCAATACTACAAGACACAATAGTCAAGCATAATATAAAGACACAACATGTGTCTCGACTATACGCACTCTCAATGCTTTATTAAATCTACAGGCACCGCACGACATCCTACAACGCCGTTGTCTAGGTGCCTACTCCTTCAGACACTCCTCACTTCTCATAATCTTCTTCCTTCTATCCCCTTCCATATCAATATCTTCATTCCTTCCTTCCTTTAAACATGAATCTTTACTACATCCTTTCTTCTTCTTCTAATACTTCATGTTATGCCAATAATACCAATGCAAAATTACTTTCTAATACTGTATTTCAACTGCCCGCAGGAACCCCCTCCGCAACGATATTTACAGGATCATCTAAGACCCGACTCGAAACGAATCTCGACTCGCTAACTCGCTCTACGACATCCGACGTAACACTCCAACTCGCATCTCATCACCTGTCCAAGTTTCAGCTCTTCTAACGAATCAATTATTAATTTGTATTTAAAGAAGGGCGTAGTGTTAGTATGTCTAGATCAAGCGCGTAGCCGCTACTGCCGCACTGACTAATCTCAAGTCTAGCACGACGGAAGCCTTCTCACGTCATACACGCTCGCACGCTAACTTCAACGTTAAGCTTAACGTCAAATCATCAGCGATTATAGGAAGCAAAAGGCTTATAACGTCAGCACGCTTAGCCTGCTAAACAGCTCTCGGTGATGCCGCAGTGACACCCCCCTCTAGTATACATCTACAGAATTGCAAATTTACACGATATTCGACCTTAACCCCATACATACATTATAATATCCAAGTTAAAGCAAAATATAGCCTCTATTCATCATATCGAAGAAGAATTGGTCGTCAAAAGCGTCGCCACGCCTAGAAACATAACAGCGATAAATAATCGAATGTTATATTATTATGTAAGTTAATTCATTACATTAATATAATTTTATGCTTAAATATAATATTAGTCATACCCTTAAAATAAACAACTATTACATTTGGATCCCTATCACAGATAAAAATCGCCATATGAACTGTCGAAAACCCTATCAAAAATAGCAATCTAATCCCGATCATTTAAAACCTTCATAATGCGAAAAACAAAATCCCCCTTTGTAGCAGCGCGCTTCCGCACCCCTTTTTAAGGGTAAAATCATTGAGTTACATGCTTCAGACCTCGCGAAGAACTCACGGCCCTACTTACCAGATCTTAAAATTCCGCCGTACTCACCGAACCTGAAACCCTTAAACCTTAGATCACAGGTCACTTGAAAACCAATAGACCTGCCATAAATGTTGCTTAAGCAAATATTAGCAACATTACTGGCCCATCGTGCACCTATGAAGCGTTCAGTTCTCCCTCCCCTTACTAGCTCTTAATACTATATATACTATATATATACGTATAATATATTATATTATATAATATCATATATCATATAATTAATATATATTTAATATATAATTATAATATATAATAGTAGTTAATATAATAGTATCATATGTATTAATATATACTACTAATATAAATAAGTAATTAATATATATAATTTACACTACTATATATATATATACTATATAAATATAATATATATATATATATATAATATGTTATTAATATAATATATATATATAAAATATATATATATATATATATTATATAATAGACAGTGTAGGCTAAGCTACGCTCCGCGCTCCGTCGTGCCCACCCTGTAGGCAACCCAATATTTGTCATTGTAAAAGAAAACCTGCTATGCAACAACCGAGAAATGCCCAGTATAGGCACGCGCAGAGTAGCTAAGCAAGCCACTACGACCTACAAAAGAAAAGGCTATGCATATACCTAGCAAACAGCCCTCGGACTACGCAGGACTCCCTATTGGCATTTAAGCACTAGAACGA
>JABUQX010071320.1:0-45817 GCA_015478945.1 Trachelipus rathkii | reverse complement strand
ACAAAGAGAGAAGATTGTTCTCAGGGTTAGTCTTATTCTTTTATTTCTAGGACTCCTTCATTAATGATCTACCTGTCCTCTACTCTATACCACTCGATATTCTATGCCTCGACCTTGTCAATGTCTTTAACTCATAATGAATTGCTTTTAAATTCTGGATTGGCTTCTCGTCTTATCTATTCTGATTTTTTTCTGATAGTTGATGGATAGACAATAGGACTTTTGTGAATTCAAATTCTTAAAAACCACTTTTACAATCTTTTCTCCAAAATACACTTCAACTTTTCTGTTCTTTCACGAGCGGTAGTCGTCTTCTCTCTGTATTGACATAATCCATTGCTAGGGGCTCAAGAACTGGAAGTTTTGTTTAGTACTGTGGACTTTTTACCTTTTTCTCAGTTGCTACCGGCTATAACAAAAGGTCTGCATCCAGCATGGTATGGGTACATGCTCTCATATCTAGGGGGGGGCGGGGTCTGGTTTGCGGCCCGACTTTTGGAACAGAGGTCAGTAACGGATATAAAGGCTATAACTGTTCTGAATTTTCAGTTCAGCTTGACCTCTACTTTGGAGGCGATGTTGGTGCGAATTATTCTATCTTTGGTATTAGAAGCGGCAAGTGGTCGAGGAACTTATATTCCGGTACCGACATATTTACGAGGCTTCGTAGCAACATAGGTGCTAGTCATCAGCGCACGAAAAAAAACAAAAAAAAATTTATTGTGTTGACATTGGTAACTCCAGGCTAGTTTTGCTGGGAAGTGTTCCTTTTTCCACCACTCTGATTATTGAATGGAATTCTCTTGCAATCTTCTGTAATTTCCACTGAAATTTAATCTCCTCACTTTAAAAGCCTGCGGCTGTGCTCATATGCGTAATTTGGCGCTAGAGGGTGAACTTTTGAGAGTACTAACATCCTTTCCTTGAATGGGGGGTTCTGCCCGTGAGTGGTTGTGAAAACTGTAAAAAAAAAATCTGAATGGGCAGATAATGTTGGCAATTGAACTGAATTCCTATTCGTAGAGCGCCATCGCCAAAACTCATTCAGATTATCCAGAAAATTGCACTCTCTTCAACATTACTCGAGATGATCAATATGTCGCAAACACAAATTTATGACTTTTTCAAACAAATTTACCTTTAGACTTCCATTTTTGACACACACAAAATCTCCATAGCTTCTACCAAACTCACTCATCAGAATTGCAAATCCTTCTTCCCTTCATTCAGAATGCAGCATCCAACATAATTTCACACCACACCGACTCATTTTCACTGAATTTTCGTTATCATCTTGTTGATTGTGGAGGAGCTAAGAAATAAAAAATAATGTTGACGTTATCTAAATACATCATAAACCATCCTCTTCTCGATCTCCTCCACAATTATATTCTCTTACATTTCATATATCAGATTAATGGATGTCGATATATACATTTTGCGAGGATAGAAGGGCGCTTATGCGATCAGACCTTCACTCACGGGAGGCTGCATTAGCATTTAAGGCAAAAGATAGGTGGTAGTAGGTCAGCCAACGTAATACTCTCCTTTAGTCGCCTTTAGCGACGGATCTACAGCGGACATGATGTGGGCAATTTTTCTCCCTACCGTAATGGATATTAAGGGTATAGGGATGTCTGTAAAAATGATGTTTATCTAGGTAAGAGGGGTGATGGATATAAGTAATAGTGATAGAGTATGTTGTCTGGAGGTGAGTGTCGATATGAAGTGCATAACAGAAAGGGGAAAATTATCACTGGAATGTTCATACATTACCTAAGCCACTCCTAATATTATATATATTATATATATATATATATATATTATTATATATATAGTATATTATTATTATATATATTATAATATATATTATATATATATATAATATATATTTTATTATTACTATTTTATATTATTAGATTATTATTATTATTATTATTTTATTATTATTATTTTATTATTATAATTGCTATTTTTCTTTTATTTTTCATAAGCAGAAAAATTGCTACAATGATAGACAACTAATCACTGAAATTTGCCGATGATGATGATATTTTAAAAATTGCCGATCTTTTGCGCGAATGACGATGATGATGAGATTAATGCCATCTAATATAATATATAATATACTTGTTTAGAAATTTCGATGTTGGGCTATAATTTATACTTATGTTATTCATATTATGTCTGACTGTACAATACAATTTATTTTGGAATTTGGTGGTGACACGTTTCATCAATTATATTTATTGCTCATGGTAATATTAAAATATTATAATAATAATTTAAATAATTAAATAATGGGTAAAAATAATGATATTTATAACAAGAAAATTAGCTACAGAAGACACATGTTAATTGGAATTTTTACCACCATAAAAAATTTTTTCTCAACGTATTAAGTATTGTAATATAAATGTATTACACTAGCTTATTTAATGTGTTTAACATTGTATTTATTTACGCAGTATATATACGCACATTCTCAGAAATTTTTATAAAAAAAAACACAACGAATTTATCTCATGTTACCGCTGCTTCAGTGATGAAAATATAAAAATCAGAGCAAATTCAGGCAAAACTATGATAAAAATGCAATGTTGGATATTTATATGTCTGTATTAAGAAAAAAGTGGTGCCACGAATCAATTGGTTCAATATCGATTATATATTTAATAGGACAGATCCGAGAATAAATAATTATCGATACTGAGAATCGGTTGATTAATAGTAATAGACATTTATTTATATATTGATAAATTTTACATCAGAAATAAAAAGAAACCTGTTTGAAACATGATCTTTGGAAGAAGAAGAAGAAGAAAAAAAGAAAAAAAAAAAAAAAAAAAAAAAAACAAAAAAAAACGATTTTTCGGTGTTGCTATCAAACAAAGATGGCCAACGTGTAAAAAATTGTGGACTATAATTTTTGGCATTCCACTGAAACTACAAATTTTTTTTGGTAGACCTCTAACTGCGGAATGATATAAGGCATTCACTAATGCAATCCACAAACAATTTTCAATTAAAT
The DNA here is from genome assembly GCA_015478945.1 of Trachelipus rathkii. Lineage (NCBI taxonomy): Eukaryota > Metazoa > Arthropoda > Malacostraca > Isopoda > Trachelipodidae > Trachelipus > Trachelipus rathkii. The sequence continues at coordinate 42,786 of JABUQX010071320.1, read as the reverse complement.
CGATTGAAATCTCAATGTATTTTGGTATTCGATTTGCCAGATTGCGGCTTAATTGTGAACGTCACCTCATTGAGATATATATATTATATTATTATATATATATATATATTATATATTATATATATATATATAATATGTATATAGTATATATATATATATATATATATATAGTATAGATTATATATATTATATATTGTCAGCCTCCAGATTAGATGTCATGTATGTAAAAAACTATGATAGCTACGTAAAAATGAAATTCATCTTCGAAAAAAACATTGTAGATGGAGGAAAGGGAGAAGAAATAAATAAAGGTCGTGATATTTAAAATTCTAATAATAAATGAAGAAAAATAAATAAGTGAGAATAAAAAAAAGTAATAATAATAATATCTCTCGTTACCCCCAATATTTGTTTTTCAATGTTTGGGAACATAGGCACACGGCCACACACACACAAGATCTATGATAAGATATGATGTTTAGGCGTGGGAGAAATTAATTTTTTATGAATGACACTGAACCATGACCATACAACACTAAACTAGATATGCATAATTATTTGTATCTAATTTTATATATATATAATTTTATAAATTCTTTATTCTTTGCAACAATATATATTCTTTAGTTTACACTAAAACAGACATCGCCCAAAGCATCACCTACCAGCCGAAAGTCATATTTTTTTAAATAGAGAGTATCATGTTTAAATATAATATAATAGATAGATATATAATATTTTTTGGAGTTATTTTAAATTAATAAATTATTAATTTTTATTTTTTCAGTTCTGTGCATTAGAAATGTACGCTAAATTTTCAACAATATATTAAGTTTTTATGTAGATAGTGTTTTTTTTTTTTTGATACAGGGGGACCTAATCTGGAAACTGGCCATATAATATATATACTTATATATAATATATATATATTATATATATATATTATATATATATATATATTATAATATATTATAGATTAGTATATATATATTATATACTATACGTATATATATATATATATCTCGCGGTATAGAGCGTCTGGCGGGGATGACGTGGCCACTTTTAGGTATATCTTTGGTCTCCCACTATTCCCTAATACCTTTTGGATTTTTTTCCGTGAAAATCAGGCCTATAGTAGGTCATAAGCACACAAAAATAATAATGTAATTCGGATATATTAGTTTTATTAAGTTTTAAATAAAGATATTTAGAACTCAGTTTGAAGGGGTGATGGAACCACCATTGTGGGGTGAATTGGGCCATCTACATAAATCCCCTTTTTAATGTATAAATTCAATTCTTTTATTCACCTTTGCACCTCATCGATATCGGAATATATAAAATTAGTCAATAAGCATTAAATATTTTTAATAATGAAATAAATAAGAATAAAACTCGTGGTGGCCAATTCACCCATTGAAGTGGGACAATTTTAACACTTTTTTGAATTCATATTTTTCATATAATTTCATTTTTTATTTTAATTTTTACTTAATATAAGTAATGTTTATTATATTTAAATTAATTATACGTAATAAAATGGTCAATAATATGTAAAATACAAAAAATAAAATAAAATGGTGGGCGCCCAATCACACATCATCAATTTTTATGGGGGGATGAATCGGGCCAAGTTAGGCCCAGCGGATTTAACCACTATGAACTGTTTGGAACAAAAATTTAGTTGCCAGTTTTAAGTCAAACAAACTCAAACTATATATTAAAAAAATATGCTAAGTAAAATCTGTCCATAACTTTTATGTTAAAAAGTGTGAAAAAAACGGCATTTTTTCAATGTGAATTCCCATTTAGGACATTTTATACTAATTTATTATAATTTTTTTAAAAATATAAATCTCTAGAATTAAGATAATCTAAATAAAACTTGCAGTACATTCATTAGCCAAAAATATATATTTTTTCTTTAATTTAGTTACCCCCGCCGACGCTATATAACAGACTGCGATATTCGTTAATCCGGCTATTCCACTATCCGATTCGACGGATATCCGGTTAACTTCCAGCCGGATATCAGGTATCCGGCTATTTACTATCGGCTCTAAATAATATATATATATATATATATATATATAGTATATAGTATATATATATTATTATATTATATATATATTATATATATATATATATAAATATATTATATATATATATATTATATATATATATATATATTAATATATATATATATATAATATAGGATATATATATATACTATATTATATATATTATATATATATATATATATATATAATTTATATATATTATATATATAGTATATATATTATAATATAATTATTATATATATATATTATATATATATATATAATATATTAATATAATAAGCCACATATTTTTATAATTAAAATGATTTAATATATATTTTTATGTTTATAGTATATTATTTTTATATAGGATTATTATATATGTATAGTGCTTGGTACATTAAAAAAAAAATTCAGTTTTTTTGCATTAAACTACTTTAAAATATCAGACTTTTATAATAATTTCTTATAATGGCTAGGCCTAGGCTATACTATCCCCAGGAAAAATTATTTGTTTTGCTTTAATAATTTTGTAATTATTTAATAAAAAAAAACAACAAAAAATACTGGATTTCCTAAAACTAGATTTTAAAAACAAAAGACATTTTAAATTTCCTTACAGTAAAAAGCCATGGGCCTTGAGACTGTCAGTCAACGACAACTACCCAAATGCTCAATGCAATCAAAAGCACTAGGCTTGTCAATTTTGTTGTAACTACAAGTCCACCAATTTTGGCTTAGTCAAAACTATGATATATAAATATGATACCTAAACCATCCACATGCCTTGCATTAATAACTAAGTTATGTCACACATGCCATTAACATTAATACTACTATAACTAAACCCCCAATAGTTGGGTTCGTCAATATATTGATATGATACCCAACCCATCAATAACGACATCTAACCCTTTCTTTAAATGTTGCAAATAGAGATTACACTCACAACTTCTCTGGCAGACTATTCAAATTTAACAACCTATTACTGAATGCATGCTTGCTTATATCAAATGGGATGCTTTTTCTTAAATTTTTCTATTACCCCCTGGTCATCTGTCCATGTTCTACTATGAAAAAATTTATTGGTATCTGTATTATCAATAGATGTAAATATTTTGTACACTTTTTGTATCATGTCCTCTGAGAAATCTGCCTTTCTACAGAAAACATTCCTAACTCCTTCAGCTTCTCTATAGCTTCTTATCCCTCAACCAGAAATCCATCCTTGTTGCTCTATTTGCATCATCTCTAGATATCGTAAGTCTTTCTTTATATAAGGGGCCAAATTGTGCACAATACTCTTATTACTGGCTAACATACTATTATACCAGCTTATAACTTCCTTGCTCTTTGTAAACAACATTGCGATTTATTATGCCCAGAATCTTATTAGGCTTTATTTCTTGCTTACAACACTGATTAGCTACTTTCAATTACTGCTTATAATCAACACCTAAATTTTTTTCTTGGTCACAGAACATCAGCCATCCCTTCATATCGTAGTATTAAACTTTTATTTGAGTAAACCTAGGTGAAGAACCTTACACTTTTTACTATTAAATTATTTGCCACTTATTGCCACCCAAGAAGTTTATCAAGATCTTTTTGAATCTTTATGCATCTTCACTATTCCTTACTGAGGTGGCCACTTTTAGTATCATCTGCAAACTAAGAAACTTTGCATTTAAGTGCCTGGTCTAAATCATTTATATATATATGAGAAACAATAGTGGCCCCAGCACTGACCCTGTGGGACACACTTACTATTTCAATGATGATTTTTCCCATTTAGTTTGTACAACACTGTTTTTCTATTTCGCAGTCCAGCTCTTTAGATCCACATGTAACCACTCACTCTATTACCAATTGCAATAACTTCTTTCATCAGCCTTATGTTGGGGAACCTTATCAAAGCCTTTGCTGAAGAATATACCATATCAACTGGATCTCCTCGGTGAATGCAGTCAGTAATGTATTCCATAAATTCTACAAACAAGGTTTGGTCTGATCTGACCTCCACTTTCTGAAACCATGCTGGAGTCATACATACCTGTGTTATTGTAAATATTTCTCTATATGACCTTTCATTAACTTTTGCAGAACCTTTACAACCAGAGATGTTAAGCTAAATGGCCTATAATTTCCCAAATGTTCCTTACTACTTCTAATAAATAGGCTAGCAACATATCCATTTCTCCAGTATCTGGTAACGGATGGGGTCACCAAATGTTATAGATGCTTAAAAACAAAATAACAGTGCCTTTGCAATGCTGGATACCTCTTCAGAATTCTAACCATAAGTATATCATCAGGGCGCAGCTTTAGACTTGGGTCAATATGCTCTAATAAACGTTTTTAATAATCTTTTACATCAAATCAAAATTCTTGTAAAGTCTATGTGTTACATGCTAAACAGAGAAACGTATTGTTCAAACTATTATAATTTTCATCAGTAAACACTGAGAAAATTGAGAGCATTGAAAATTTGACAATTGTTCCTGTATACTGAATCACTAAATTATTCATCAGATTTTTAATTGGACCAAATTGTCCTATTCTTATTTTAAATTTATAAAGGCTAAAAAACTTCTTCAGATTCTGATTACCTATTCCTTGCTAAATTAATTGCTGCCTCTTTGTCTTTCTTATTGATTGGTTAAGTTAATTTCTATTTTCCTATAATTTGTTCTAAATCATCTTCCTATTACTACCGTTTGAATTTTAAAATCTACGTTTTTTCATTAATTTGGGTCTTCTATTCCACCAAACAGGTTTTCTCTTTGCCACCTATGGGTTTATCTTTAAAAATACTGACTGAAGTATTCATTAAGATTGTGCTTAAATGTCCCATTATAAAACAGTTTGGTCTAATTGCAACTTCTTCTATCACAGTTAGTTGTCTGGAAAGCATGTCTCGAAATTTGGTTAAATTGCCATTTCGGAAATCTTAAGATCTTTTCCTTATTAACATGCAATTTGGGCCCAGATATTCACATTCATATTAATTCTAATTATATTATGGTCACTAAGCCCTAAATTCTCCTCAACTCTAACCTCACTCACCATACTTTCATCGTTAGTTATATTAAGTCTAGAAGTGCATCGTATCTTGTGGGTTCTGGACCATTCTGGGTCAAAGTATTATCTAGTATAAGCAGGTCATATAATGGAATCGCAGAACACTATGGTCCATATTAGACAAGGAATCCCAGGTTTTCTCTTTGCCACCCTAATGGGTTTATCTTTAAAACATACTGACTGAATATTCATTAAAATTTGCTTAAAATGTTCCGGACATGATGAAAACCAGTTTGGTACTTTAGACTCTTTATCCGCAGTTGTTGTACAGCATGTTTGAAATTTGGTAAATTGCCATTTCGGAAAATCTACAGATATTTTCTTATTAACATGCAATTGGGCCGATATGAATTCATAATTAAATCTAATTATATTATGGTACTAAGTCCTAAATTCTCCTCAACTATAACTTCATCCACCATACTTTCATTCGTTAGTTAATATTAGTCTAGTAGTGCATCGTATCTTGTGGGTTCTTGGACCATCTGGGTCAAGACAGTTAATCGCTAGTATACAATTTATGAAATGCAGAACTACTAGTGGGTCCATTTGGACATAGGAATGCAATGAATGCCCAGGAAAATTAAAAATCAACCCATTATGACTATACTTGTTTTTTTTTAACTGTGGCATGCTGTCTCTATTTCTTTCACAATTTCCGCGTCTAATTTTTGACTCTGGCCAGGAGGTCTCTCTATGAAATGCCCCTATTCTATATGATTTATTGTATATAAGAATATCTACACACGCGATTCAAATATCCAATCGATTCATTTTTGTTAAGAAGTGCCAGGTGTCAGATTGTAATACAGAGATTGAATTATGCTAATGTTTAACATAAAAGGGCGCCGGATCAGAGGTATCACGCTGGAGGTCTACCAACTGTCTTTCTCTAGCTGGTATAGAATATAACGTAATATCCGTCTATTTCATATTCCTGAAAGGAGTCCTCACAATAATTCTTCTTAAAACCCATGCTCAGTTATTGCAATAATGTCTAGTTCTCTTAGGTATAATAATCAGCTCATCTTTTTTTATTTCTAAGGCTATGAGCATTTGTGTAAAAACATTTGAAATACTCGAAATGCGTTATTTTTAATTAAATCATGCATCATTATTTGAAACCTGTAACAACCAAGCTTTATTTATCTCCCACTAATTATAAGTTTACCATTGCTATTTATTTGTATCCAGATTTAGCCCATCACACCCAACTTTACCTAGTTTTTTGCTAAACAGGTCTCCAAACTGGTACTGAAGCCAAATACCTTTGACGATCAAGTGAACTCATCTGCTGCATAAAGATCTTTATCCAGAAATTCCTCTCCACAAATCCAAAAACTAATATTTTCTGAAAAACATGATTTCCTAACTTTCATTTACACCTAAAGCCTACTCCCCCTGCCTGACTGCACCTAACCTAGGTAAATTCCCAGAAATCATACCTTCTTCCACTTGCTTTCATCTTCTGAATCAAATCTCTACTATAATTGCCTTATTAAATTCTTCTGACGCTTCTATGTCTATCATTTGTACCACACTGCGACAATCACATTGGATCAACATTGGTAGAACAATCATCTCTATCTATCATAATCCACGATATCACTCACTCTGGAACTGGATAAAATACTCCTAAAGTCGGTTTCTTTTGGAATTAGTTCTTTTGAAAAAATATTGAGCTAGGGTATCGTGTCAAGTCTCCATTCGCAATGGTAATCAGTCCTTCCATTTAGAAAGAGCTCAACATTACCATGTGGCACCTTAGATCACCTCCATCTGGTAGAAGTGGCACATGTTACTGGCAGGTCACAGGCTGAACGATTTCGAGTCTAATTTTTAATTATTATTTCTAATTTCCTACATACTCTTAAATATTCATCTGCAGAACCTATTAATCAACTACTTTATCTTTGCCTCTCATCTTCCTGATAGGTGAATAACTAATTCCTGTCTACCCCTAGGTCCCGGCTCCCTCTAGCCTCGACTCCTACTACCTTTTTCCTAAACACTCCTCCTCTCTGCAATCATACTTTTCTTCTTCGATCATGCCATATATTCACTCAGTCTTTGCATCTCCTTCCTCTAAAAACACATTTGTTCATGCTTCAAACACAAACAGGGCAGCTTATCCACAACAATATTCACCTCTCACAGTCCCAAAGTTATCAACACAGAGCATACATACCGTACTTTAAAATTATTTATTAGTTACTAACTGTATGCTACGTATTATTTTACCAAACTAGTTTAATTATCACTAAGCTAGAAAGAAATAAACTAATCTCTTTAAAATAGGTAAAACAATGTAAACAAGCCTTAAATTATAGCTGTAGCCGTAAGCAGGGATAGTAATAAAAAAGGTTATAAGGATAGGCTTAACTGTAAGTTCTGTGACTGGAAAAATATTTATTTAAATTATAACTAAATATAAGGGAACATTATAAGATGTAATTTAATATCAGAGAAGTCTAATTTGGCCCTGATGTATACAGAATATGGTCTAATGCATGAAAAGATGGGTGAGTTTAAGCATTGCAAAGGCATGTATTTGATTTTTAAGCGATCTATACATTTGGTGAGGTACCAGATGACTGGAAACAGCATATGTTGTGCTATTCATAAGATAGGTAGTAAGACAGATTTTTTGGAAAATTATAGTCCAGTGTTAGCTTAACATGTCTGGTTGTAAAGGTTCTGAAAAGTTACTGAAAGGTCAAATAGAAATATTTTAGAAGATAACAAGGTATTGTATGACTTCCCAGCATGGTTCAGAAAGGTAGGTCATGTCAGACAAACCTTTTAGATTTATGGAAAACATTACTGACTGCATTGACGAGGAGAGATCAAGTTGATATTGTATATTTAGACTTTAGTAAGCTTTTGATAAGGTTCCCACATAAGGCTGATAAAAAGTTATTGCAATGTGGTATAGGTGGAGTGGGTACATGGTTGGATTAAAGAGTGGTTGCGAATAGAAAAAAGTGTGTCAAATGGGAATATCATGGGAAATAGTGAAAGAGTGGTGGTCCCAGGGTTCAGTCGCTGGGGCCACTTTGTTCCCTCATATATCTAAATGATTTAGACTAGTGGATGGGGACGATTCCAAATTTCAGCCGATGCCGATTCCGATACCGATACAAGTCAAAAGTGCCGATTCGATTCCGAAATTCCAACTAAAATTTCAAACTTGTTGAGGTAATATTTATATATATATAGTATATATATATATTATATATATATATATAATATATATATATATATTATATATAGCGGGGATCGTGCAATAAACGCACATTTTTGTAATAAAATCACCATCTTAAGTAAGGGTTCATATCACTTAAGTCAATGTGATTTATATATTATATATATATATATATAATATCTATATATATATAATTATATATATTATATATATATATATATTATATATATATAATATTATTATTAGTATATATATATATATATATTATCTATATATATATATATTATAATATTATATATATATATATATATATGTGTATATAATATATATATATTGAGAAATAGTTGCAAAGAGTGTAAAAAGCAAGTAATGCCTGGAATCCTGCTTGGTATAACTCTGCAGCCATATTAGGTTCTTATCCCCTTATATAAAGGAATTTTATTAGCATGGAAATTGAATTATCCATAACATTTTGAAGACAATCACTTATATTAGCTGCTGTGATGAGATACGTGAAAAGGTGAACCTCGAAGGATAGCATTTTGTTGTTCATAGTTTGCTAGATAACCAATGAGCAGGTAAACTTAAAAATGAGGTATTTGCAGTATCAGCTGTTCATCCATCGCTTGTAAAAGACAAGTATTCCCCTGCATTAATCTGATCTTGTATTTTATTTCTCACACATTCATATATAATTTTCACAATAGTTTCTTTTATATATTTTCTTGAAGGAATTACATAGTTTGGGCACACATGATTTATCAGTCTTATGAAACCAATGTCTTCAACTATTGAAAATGGTTGCAAATTCACTGCGATCATTTCTCCAATAGGTCTGGGAATCTTCTTGGATTTAGAGTTATTTATATGCCATATTTTGGTTTTGTTGAGAGTGTCAATCAAAGTTGGTTGCTTAGAACATTGTAACTCAGTTTTAACTCCTTTTAGTTTCTGAAATATTTACCGTAGGAGATCTTTTCCTTTTCTTCCTTGGCTTCCTTTTCTTCTTTCTCTTTAATTCTTTTGGATGCTTAGTTTTTCATGTTTAAGCATATTTGTTTTGTAAAGTCACCTCTATTGGTTCTTCTTGATATTTGGATTTTGCATATTTGAAAATATTTTTGATTGATCATTCCTTTGCTATGTCCGCTAATTTCCATGCTAAACTTTTTGATTTACAAGAAATAGATCCTTCTTGCTGGTTGATTGGTAACTGCTTGCCATGATTATTTATTATTAGTTTTTTACTATTTTTAAGTTATTAATTTAAAATAAATTTTTTTTAATATTTTCAAGTATATATTTAAAATAAAAAAAATCTGAAAGAGGAAATATATAAATATATATTATATATATATATATATATATATATATATATATATAGTATTATATAATATATATATATATATATATATATATATATAATTTATTATATTATAGTATTTATATATATAATATATATATTATATAATTATATATATATATATTTATTATAGATATTATATTATTATATATATATATTCTTTAAAGTTTACATACAAAATAATGAATATTAATAAGTTATCTAAAAGAGTTACATTAATTTAAGTGACAAATCATTTCACTTAAAAAAGAACAAACAAGTCTGCAGAAATAAAACTGACTAAACAAATTTAAGTTTCTATTTTAATTCCTTAACTTTTTTTTTTCTCAATTTAAATTTGAGGCCAAGGAGGTGTGCTAAGTGAAATTGGATAAGAAGCACTGTGTGTGTTGTGTATGACCAGGGTGATTTTTGAGAGAAAACGAGCAATCATTTTCCGTAAGTTAATAGCCCTATCTGCCTAAAATCTGGACTCTTTCAAATAGTGTGCAAATTGTTTAATAATATTCTTAAATAACTACATATTATTTCATAAATGATATTCAATTACATAATGTATATTCAATAACTCCAATTAAGCTTACAAACTACAAGGCAAATATATCATGCTCACTTCGAGTTCACAGTTTTATAATTATCCAAAACATATTACAATACATGACTAACGAAAACATTGGCATATGATTCCCTCACGTGATGTCTGAACATTTAACATGATATCTTAGGTGTTCTACGTAAGATGCGCCGCTCAATCACAGTTTTCTTTAATTAATCAGAAATTAGAGGAGAGCTGAAATTAAAATCAAAATGGCAAGATTCGGACAAACTTGTCTTTGAATATCATAAAGGCTCGAATAAAAAGGTTAATTTTCAAGATCTGTGTACCAAGAATCGGTCAAAGAAGCGGTACAATTTTGCCGATCCGATTCCGATTCCTGAAAAACACCCGATTCTTTCGAATTTCCGATTAAGATCGTCCATCATCATTGAGACAGGGACGTTTAATGCAGGTTTCTAAGTTTGCAGATGATACTAAAGTGGACACCTCAGTTAGGAATAGTAGGATGCATAAAGAATTCAAATGATCTTGATAAAACTTCTTGGTGGGCAGATAGTGGCAAATGAATTTTTAATAGTAAAAAGTGTAAAGGTTCTTCACCTAGGTTTTTCTCAAATAAAAGTTTAACTACAATATTGAATGGGAGTGGCTTGAGTCTGTGGACCAGAAAAAGATTTAGGTTGTGTTATTCGCAGTATTTGAAAGTAGCTAATCAATGTTTGGAAGCTAGAAATAAAGCTAATAGATGCTGGGCTGAATAAATCGCAATGGTGTTACGAAGAGCACAGGAAGTATAAAGTAAACTGTATTACATAGCTATGTTAGGCCAGTAATAGGGTATTGCACCAGTTTGGGCCCCTTATTTAAAAGAAAGACTTAGATATGCTAGAGAGAGTGCACGTAGAGCAACAAGGATGCTTTCTGGGTTGAAAGTAAGAGCTATGAGGAGAGGCTGAAGGAGTTAGGAATGTTTTCTGGAGAAAGGCGATTTCAGAGGGGACATGATAAAAGTGTACAAAATATTTACAATATAATATAGGGTAATACAGAGACAATAAATTTTTCATAGTAGCAAAATTGTTCATTACAAGCGGGGCATAAATAAAAGAAAATTAAGAGAAAGCATGCCATCTTGATATAAGAAAAGCATGCATTCAGTAAAGGGGTTGTTACGATTTTGGAAATAAGTTGCCGAGGAGGTTGTTGAGTGTGACTCGATTTGCAACATTTAAGAAAGGGTTAGATTCGTTATGGATGGGTTGGGTATCATTAATATAATTGAGGAGCAAATTGGCGGGTTTTTTAATTTATAGGTGTTATTAAATGTTAGATGGATGTGACATAACCTTAGTTATTAATGCATGTGGATGGTTTGTGTCATATTTTTATATCCTTAGTTTGACTAAGCCAAATTGGTGGATTTTAGTTACAACAAATTGACAAGCCTAGGGTGGGTTTGTGGATTTGCATGAGCATGTATTAGACTTTGTGTATAGCAGTCTCGATCAGGCCCGTGGCTTTTTACTGTCTCTATATTCCTAATGTCCTAATAAACCCAAACAAAGAAAACAGTAAATCTCTTACCTATGTTAGCCTAGGGGTTAGGACTATAAATTTAAAATTACACAAGATTAATATAACTCAATTGGTTAATGACTGTAGTGATATACACACAGTAGGTGTATTAGATACACAAACACTAGATTTGTTTACTAAATTCACTTTCAAATACAAAAAATTATATTTAGTAAAATTGGAAGCAAAAATTAACACACCCTCACTCACTGGTCACTTGCCAACCAACAATATGTCATCATATGTCAGTTAAATCATTTTTAAGCATATAAAATGAAAAATATTATAAAAATATTAAAAAAACAAAGTAAGACTTTAAATGAAATTAAATAAAATAAAATTTTTAATTTACCTTAATTGTGTTCTGATTTTGTGATGATGTAGCTGGTGTGTTGAATCAAGGAATTTGCTGTGCTGAATCACCTCCTAACTCCTGAATAGTTTGCATCTTTATATAGTACCGCCTTCATGAATAGGTTTAAACACCTAACCCCCTCCTTGAAATATTGAGAAGGGTAACCGGCATGTAAGTAGTGTTGATTGCGTTTTAAAAACTCATAAAGGTTGAAACGACTCACCAGCCAATAGCGGGAATCGAACTCTGATACTCAAAAATACTAGCCAACCAAGGTAGCTCTGTAGCATCCAGAAATAAAAAAAGTTGCATAGGTGCAATAGAAAAGGGGGATAGGGGTACTATCTATACTAAACAATGGTAAGGAGTGATAGCTTCCATCATAAACTGGAATGATTTCAGCAGTATCCATTATTATACTAATACGATACTATATTGGGTATATTCATGACATACGAATGACATATTAGAAGGCACATTAGAAGGGGGGTTGGGGTTATAAACCATCGGCAACTCAACTCCCTATACCTTAAAACATAGGGTTAGCACATGACTCAGGTATATTTTCTATGATGTAGGATATGCCATGCTAGAAGTATAAGAAAATTATACAATGCAGGAGCGGATGTGTGATGTCCCTTCTAGCACATAGCGAATGGGTGATATGATAATCATAATATATATTAGGTGATAGGGAACGATTATGGAATTTTTTGTGCGATGACGATGACGATTAACGAGGCAAATTTTGACGATGGACGAATGAGATGACGATTAAATTGAAAAAAACTTTTAAACATTTCTCTTCTCTTCTCTTCTATATATTATATATATAATATTATATATATTATATAATATATAATATATTATTATATATTATAATATATATTTATATATATATATATATTATATATATATATATATATTATAGTATATTATAATATATATATATATATATATAATATATAATATATATATATATATATATATATATATTATAATATTATTATATAGGGTGTATCATTAATATTGCGAAATAAATTCAGCATGATATTCCTTGCTTAAATATAAGATAATTGTGGTCAATAAAACATTTCACCGAAAACGCTTTTCCCAGATACAAGGTGATGAAACCTATTTAAACATTAAATTAAACAATAATACAGTAAACTAAATTTGGAAAGGTAATTAAGAAATTCATTCATTTATTCATTATAGAATACATACATACTGCACAGAAGAAAATATACCACAGAAATAGTACGAAGCAAGGGTGCACTAAGGTTATAACAAATGTTGGAAATGAGCACCCCCAGCGGCAATACTGGCCTCTATTCTGAAACGCATTGATTGGCGGACCCGTTCAAATATACTGTGTGTGTGCCGAATGGTGTCACAAGATGCGATTATGCGAGCCCTTAATTCTTCGAGCAAACTTTAAACTGTTTACTGTTAAACAATGTTTCAAGGTGACCCAAGAGAAGAAATCATCATTAGGTCTGGAACTGCGGAGGCAAGTTTGTACCTCCTCGACCTATCCAACGTGTGGATAACAGTGTTCAAATAGTTTACGAGCAAACTAAATTGAATGAGCACTGGAGCGCGTCTGTGCAGAAATACTTTTCGATTTAATTGTAATGGGAGGGACGTCTTCCAGTAGTGTAGGCAGTCATGTTAATGAATTGGCCGAAAGAAAAGTCTTAGTAAGCTCGCTGGTTAAAAAAGAATGAGACCTAATCGAATGGTCGCCAACAAATTCGACCCTAAATTCAGTGAAAAGTGGTGTTGATTGGCGGTTTCAAACCTATGCCATGTGGGGTTCCATCGCCATGATGTGATTGTTGTGGAAGTTCGATATGGCGTCTTTGGAAAAATTTGCTCATCGGTGAAAATATTTCTGCTAAATGGTGAGCGATTGTCTGCGAATTTTCTGTTGGCATCCATGACAACAGAAGCTACTTTTCAGGAAAATCGTTGGTACAAAGTTCGCACTCGTTGGAATGTGATAAGGGTACAGAGTGATTTTTCATACCCTGAAAACTGTTGATATAAATTACATGTAGTGTTTGCAGCAATCTTTTGGTACTGTTGTAGGACTGTCTCAAGTTCTTGGAGAACCTGTTCTTTTTTCGGCATTGTGAGTTGATACTGTGGAGGTCTCTGCCGAATTTCGATTAGTCAAGTTCTTACAAACTTCCTGATGTGCTAAGTTTGATGAGGACGTGCAAAACATGTTATATGCGGGATGAACACGATTAGGGTCATGTTCTTCATAGAGAACGAATGCTGTTAATGAAGTCTGTCAGTACGACAGTAAAACAAATGGCATAATCAGACATTTTCTATTTGTGTAATATCATCTTTGAAAATATGAGCAACACTTGAACACACAACTTGACGACACCGAACTAGTATATGTATAATGAAGCGAGATACGGAACTAGTAAATAACAGGTTGGTAACCTTTCCTACGGTATTTTTGTGCTTATTATTAAAGGTTGGAGATGGGTACGGACGGGTAATGGAATTATCAGATTTATCCCACATAAGTTCATCACCATTGTATCTTGAACGGGCGTTTTCCGGTGAAATGTTTTTGACACATATTTACTTATATTTATGAAGGAATATCATACCTAGATTTTTATCGCAATATTAATCGATAACACCCTAATATCTAATTAGTATATTATATATGATATATATATATTATATATATATAATATATAATTATATATATATATATATATATATATATATTATAATTATATATATATATATATATATTATATTATATATATATATATATATTTATAATAGAAATTTATTTTATATTTTTTTGAAAAGATTTTTCAAGAGTATTAAAAATATGTTAATTTTCGTAAGCTTTCGGGTCCTTAATTTTCTGGACCCTCCTCAGACGATTGTTTGAAAGACTAATAAAATTTAAAATTTTTGTAAGATTATGTAAAGCAGTTGAAATAAATTTTTTTAAATTTAAATAAATTTTGCTTTTAAATATTTTTGAAAAATGGATAGTGGTGGTAAGAATAGTTGTTTAGTGTGGGATTGAACGTATATTTTCCTTTTTGTAGGTTAAAAATTGGGAAGGTTCTGTATGCATAGTGATTCTGAGTTTACGTTTGGTGGGGTCTAGTACTTAGAACATTGGGCACAGTATCTTTGTTATTGTTAATGTTGTGATTGAGAATAGATCTAGGTGAGGTGAGAGCAGAATTTTGGGAGTCGGATGTTAAGTAGATCGTGTTTATGTTGACCGAGTCTTCTGAAAAAATTATTTGTTCACCTATATAATGTGAGGGGCATTGATGGCAGGGGATTTTGTATATGCATTGTGAGATGTTATTTTGTAAGTGAGTTGGAGGTTTAAAGATTCTTTTGAGAGAAGAGGTGTTAGGAAGTTAGTCTTAATGATGAAGGTAAAGTTTTGAGGATTTGTTTATTTGGTAGGTGAGGAAGGGTAAAAGGTGAGGATGTGTGTTGGGTCAAGGTGGTTGGGTTGTGAGTTATATTTTTTGGCTTTTCTAAAGTGAATCCTTTGATGAATGTAGGGTTTGGTAAAAAGTTTCTTGAACGTCTGAAAATTTTTAATTTCATTATGAAAAGATTTGGAGAATAGATGCGTAGAGCTCTTAGGAAGAGAGAGGATGGAACACCATTAATGTGTTGAGAATGTGTGGAGTACCAATGAATGTAAGAAGGGTTTGAAGTAGGTTTACGGTAAGCGCTAAAGAGTAGGGTAGGGCTGTTGTTCCAAAGAGAGGAGGGTATCAAAGGAAGGTAGGGTGTGATGTTAGAGAGTTCCATTGTAAATTTTATATTAGGGTGGATAGAAAAGGAATAATAATTTGGTAATTTCAAGATCTGATAAAGGACAAATCTCGTTATCTTAACAAAGATGATTACTATCTCAACATGTACTGATTTACTGTAACAGACATCTATAATTAACATTTTAGCTCAGATAAAAACTCTTCAAAATTCACACAAACTTTCAAATGCAACTTTAAACTCATAATTAAAGATCACCCAACTTCTTCCTGATTAAACCCAACTATTTACCCGATATCAATTCTAACGGTGTTGCGCTGGGAAAGACGGACGAGGTGGGGAAAAGCAAATCCCTGTACAGAACCTAATAATTCCAACATTAATTCAGTACATATAAAGCTCTCCTATGGGCCTGTCAAAAACAACTAAAACCAATGTAATTGGACATATTTCACCCTCCACTAAAAAAGCTCTGAAGACTTTATTCAAAAACACACAACATTTATGCCGTCATACAATCACACTTTCTAGCTTTGAACGTTACTGATCCCTTTTCACGTCAAGTATCCGCAGTTCTTTTTACCATCTCTCTCATAATCTTACAAAATTTTAATAATTTTAGTTATTTCTTCAAATAAAATCGTCTGAGGAGGGTCCAGAAAATATAAGGACGGAAAGCTTAACGAAAAATTAACATTGTATGAAGACTCTTGTAAAACTTTTTAATAATATATAGATGAACCATTTTATAATACATACCAAACTCGGCGAAAAAATTGCTTTGATTATATATATATATAATATAATATGATATTATATAATATATATATATATGATAATATATTATATATATATATATATATATATATATATATATATATATTATATATATAATATCTATATATATTGAGCGGATTCATCTATGTCTATTTTGCCTACCCCACAGTAATTAACAACTGAAGAACTCGAAAGAAAGTTACCTCCTATATAAGAGAGGAGAAAAAATAAAAATAGTATTGATTCTTACATTAATTGAAGGACGCCGAGTATATTAAACACCGAAGGATATGCCTTTTTTCCTATAAAGGGTACTATACGATTGTTTTTATTGTTTAATTAATAGCAATAATAAAAATAATAATTTTTTAATAATAAAAGTTATGAATGTAAGGAAATTATTAAATTTGTTTTTGATTCTTTGCAGTTAAAGTTAGAAGTTGAATTGATAAGAAGTTGTAAATTGCAAATTAAATTAAAATTAAATCAAACAAAGTAAATTTGAGTGTCAATGAATTCAGATATGTATGTATTTTAGAGTAACAGAAAGAGTTTTATTAATTATCTGAATCTTTAATAAAATTAATAAACTGTGATGTCTGGTGAGATGAAGGAGATATCTAAAAGAAGTAACTTAAAGTTTATTCTATTTAAAGTTTTTAAAGTTTAGTTCATCCTAGACCAATAGAAGTTAATAAAATTACTACAAATTAATGCCATTACAGATAGATAGACGTCCATAAATAAAAATAGAAGTTATTAAAAAGATTACTTTGAGTAATTAAAAATAGAATTATAAGAATAATTATTCAACATAACTTTTTATCTACAAACCCATAAACATTACAAATAATAATTATTGAATCCTGTAAAAAAAAAAAAAAATAACAATTAACACTTGCTAAAAATAACACCACTGTTAAAAATAAATACCCTAATTAAAATTTTTTTTGCTTATTGATATAAATATGCGTATGTAAACATACACATATTTATATATATCTAATTCACTAATTATTTGTTATAATCATATTACTTGCATTTTGGAAGGATATATATCTATATATATATATATATATATTTTTTTACCTTTCTTATTATTTATTTAATAAAAAGCCATTAGAGGTGTATTCTTTCTTTATCAAAGCAGCAGAGAGAGTAAAAGCTTAAAAGCTGTAAGTCATTGTTGAAATTGGTAAAGTTGTCATAACGATTTGTAACAAAGAGGATTGGTGTAAGTATCCGCCCAATTGTTGCCGGAAGACTTTGAGAATATTGACGATACTTGGTGTATATTTTACTTGGCTTTGGGAACAAGTTAATCCAATCTGGTTGTTTTGATAGGTAACTGATATCAATTGGAAGTTGTTGTAATTCAAGCAGATGAGCCTCAGTATAAGGTATTAGTAACGTAATTCCGCCAGAGAAAACGCTACGAAAAGAGTTCACGCTTCCACCGATACAAGAGATCTTCATAACGTACCACCACAAATAGAGACTCCACTCCTCTTACGTCGAACAACCATCAGTTCCAGGAGGAAGCTTTCTCTGAAGAGATCTTCGTCACCAGAAATTGGTACAGGTGAGGGTTTTAACTTCAATTGGTGGTGGGGTATCAAAACATACCGAATAAAGGTGGCGCAGAGCGTAGTTATTTTTCTATTGAGGAAATGCGACTAGTTTATTCTCTGCATCTGCAAGCTGTTGACAAAACCGTGCTCATCTTCTCAGCTTCCCTTGAAAATGCCGCCACATTGTTCTATCCTTGGAAATATTATATCGACCTTGGTTGGGTTTTGATTACGAAACGATAGAGATGAAATGTACGGATTACCTAACACTGCGGAGAGGGGAAGACTGAGAAGGACAGAGACACCCTTTTGCCACAAAATTCTTGTTTTGCGTAAGTGAAATTAAAGTGGGTCTCGTCCCCATCCCAAATCACCACAATGTGCAGTCCAGTGTTGTCGATGTAAACCAAGAAAATCAAGGAGAGACTCAGAGTCCGACGGTAGTTACCATGGATGCCCAGTTCTTCCAATCTGTGTTGCAGCAAAACACCAAGCTTATGGAGAAGATGACAGCCTTAATATCTGCAATGGAGGTGGATAAGAAGCCAAAGAAAATGATTCCTTTAGGAAAGTTTAGATTGGACACAGGTGAAACAATGGTTCAGTTCTTGGACAGATTCGAGCAGTTCTGTGCTGTTCAGTACCCTGGATCAACAGAGGGAATGGTATCCTTATTAGGAAGTCATCTCCAAGGTTCTGCCTTGGAGGCTTACAACATAGTAGCTGCGATCGTCAGCTGAATATCCATTTGTAAAGTCCCAACTCTTGCAATGGTTTAGGGAACAACTAAAGAAGAAGACCAATACCGAAACAGCTGAATTTACAAAGGCAGTAATGAAGGAATAAGAAGATGTGCCATTGTTTGCCTTACGATTGTTGGGATTGGCGCAGAGAGCATTTCCAGGAAATGAGGTGAAGAGAATGCCCATGGTACGAGAAAAATTATTAGATAGTGTCCCAGAAGTGGTCAAGACCAGAGTGGAAGATGCCTTAATGGGAGTAGAGGTTACTCAGGGTTCAGTAATTCCTTGGGAGCAATTAGTCATTATGGTGGACAAGGTATACAGAGGGAACAAGAAGAAAGAAAAGCCTGCCGTTGAAGTATGTTGATTTACCGGTCTTACATAAATGTCCACCATCCCCACACAAAATCAAATGGCACAACCCTTGTATAATAACCATGAGGGATTGTGTTGTTGCCAACAAACGCAAATACAACCTCAGCTCCGAGCTGCAACATTACAGAGAACCAACAATGCTGCTGCTCAAAATCCAAACCCAACAATGGAAGGTAAATGGTCAAAGAAATTATCAGCAGAGAAACCAAAATGGCTCATCAATTCCAACCTGCAACCATTGCAAGAAGAGAGGTCATAACATGAGTGCTTGTTGGAATCGGCCACAGTGTATGTATTGTGGTAAGCGAGGCCATGTTATAGAAGATTGTTACCTGGAACAGAACCGTTGTTTAAAATGTAAAGAGGTAGGACACTTGGTAGGGGATTGTCCCAATGGCCGAAACCAAAATGGCCAAAATCAAACGGTAGCACCATCACGAATTTCGTGTCCATTTTGTCAGAATGAACATCTCGGTAAAGATTGCCCACAAAGATCGGGAAACGAGCGGGCTCTGGCATGGGCGACCTCATGCCAGAAGCCGCCACAACTACCAAAATAACAGATGAATATGAAGGGGGAGCTTGGGGAATTGATGTTGAAGAGGATGTTCCTGGAGAGTCGCAGGAGATTCCTCGCGAAATTTTGCATCAAACAACATCGGTTCAGGTGCCCACAATCAACATCTTTGAAAGCCCACAAGGGCAAGATCAGTTGCAACAAGTATCTGTTTTGATTGCAGTTGGGGATAATGAAGATCCACCAAAGAATACATATGAACTAAAATCCATAGAGATAACACATCAGAGAGATGACGAACCAACAGTAGTAAAAGAAAACAGTAAAGAAAAAGAAAGGGAGGATGAGTGCTTAGAGAACATCATCCACTATCATATAATAAGAGCTCCGGAAAAGACCTTGATTTTACAAGTCACAATAGTGGATCAACCACCTATGGAGCCTCTTACAGCATTTGTAGATACAGGGGCAGAAGTGAGCCTTATATCGGCCAGCTGTTTCCATTTGCTAGATAAAGGAAAAAGTCCAATATTGCCCACAGCTTTTAGGGGTGTTACTGGAATCGGAAGTGTCCGTTTTCCAGTTCTGGGGGAAATCATGATAGCCTTGCGTTTGTCCACCAACTATGTCCTGAAACCTGGTCGCTTTGTCGTCGTCCCAGATCAGTTGTCCGAATACGACTTGGTTTTGGGATATGACATTCTCAAACAAGAACATCTTTTACCTGATCTGTACCATAAAGAATTAGTCATAAGACGCGGGAATTATGTGCAGACAGTAGCGGTGGATATGAGACAGGGTTTACCAAGGGAAGAGACATGTGCCTTAGTAGAAGCAGTAAGTATCGCACCTCTGAGGTGTATGATAGTAGAAATCGAAAGGAAAGGACGAATTCCAATAAAACAACCCGTTCTGGTGGAGGCCTGGCGGGAATTGACGAAAGATATTAGATTGGAACCTTCCTTATTGACTTCTTTTCAGGCATAGAAGCTTATAATTAATTAAAAACAATGCGTGAGCGACTAAGAGATTGGAAAAAGGGAAAATTGTAGGACAGTAGAGAGGTTTATTAGGTGGACGATCACACTTGATGTAGTCGAATTGAAGTGAGCAAGTACCTTAATAGAATTATGCGAGTGGAATCTGAAAATTTTAACCAGCGCTTTTTAGATTGGATGAGGCAGAATTGACAGGGACAAAAGAAACTAGTAAATTGGAATTGATGATGCGGTTATCCGCTCTGTATCGGTTTTAGGGAGATCTTTGATGTGGGCTGGACAAATGTTAATTAACATAAGATCGGACCCTGCCTGAGGATCCAGTGCAAGTAAGAGAAGGTTCAAGGCCATGCTCAGAGAAACTCGGGCAGATTGTAGGAATTGAAAAGATGAAGGAATCATCCGGCGGAGCAGTCTCCATAGCTCAGGCCCAGTGTACCCTTAGAAAAAGAAAGATGGGTTCAATCAGATTGTTGCATCGACTACAGGAATTAATAATGATCACAAAGGGAGATAGTTTTTCCTATCCCAAATTCTGATTGAATATGTTATTTAGCTCAAAGGCATGGAAATATTTCACAAGCAATAGGATCTCATAAAGGCCTACTATCAGGTGGAAATGGTGAGGAGACAAGCATATCGAAAAACGGGGCTTTCACACTCCATTATGTCATTGGAATTTTTGCGCATGCCTTTTGGAGTAAAGAACGGCCTCGCCCTTCAACGAGGGATGAGATCTGCCTCTGGCGAATATATACATGGAAACGAGTGGCAATGGTGGTATCTGATGAAATAGTCCTCATTAATAAGTGAGACGTTTGAGAAGCATCTGGAAACTTAGAAAGGTATTTCAGCGGAATTTGAAGAAACAGGTTCAAAATAAATCCAGCAAAAACTTACTCCTAGAAAAAGAGTTCAGATTTTGGCGTCATAGAGTATCTGAACACGGTATGGATCCCCTTAGAAACAACTTGCAAGGCATAGCAGTTTCAGTACCAACTACCGTCAGGAAATTACGGCAATTTCTGGGCATGGTAAATTTCTATAGGCGTCACATCGCTCAAGAAATAGCCAAACCACTGTTTGAACTGTTGAGTAGTAGACTCTAAATGGACGAATCGCTGTCAGGGCGCCTTTGAGGCCGTTGAAGAAGGCATTAAAGACATCGGCACAGATCCTGTCGTAGTCTCAGTAGATCAGAAAAAGCAACGTTACTGATTGTATGTGGACGCCCAGAATAATCGGTGCAGGTACGTTTCTTTCACAGATGAAACCGGGAAGAACGTCTAATAGATTCATCTCCACAAAGTTTAATCAAAGCCGAACACGCTATAGTACAGCTGAAAAGGAAGGTTGTCGAGATACGATGGGCTGTGAAGGCATTAAAACCTTTTCTTTATGGAATAAGAGTAAGCTAATTATACACTATCAATCAGCCCTACTTTAATATTTTATATAGCATGCCGTTAGTAAAAGCGCCCGTGTAGCTCGCACGTTGGAAGAGGATAAACTGACATAGATTAGGTTACGGTATTACCGAAAAGAAAGATATTGTGGCTGATGGCTTTATCTCGATCGACCGATAGGGTGAAACATCTGATGAACAGGAGGTCTATCCGGTTAATACCCTTCCCGGCGGGTTTTTTTCTGAAGTTATCCTGGAGGAGGTCGATTCCTTGTTCCAACTTGCGTCAGTTGCTTGTAATGGTTCGATTGACATCATCTAAAAATTAAGACAAGAGGGTTAAGAACTTGGTTGGAATATAGGGGTGAGTATGGCATTACAGCTGGAAGAGATGCTAGACAAGTAACTAAGCAATTACATCTTATGAGACAATTGGGTCAGTTTCCCATGACACAGGCGATAATGGCCTTTGCAAAGTTGCACCATTTGCAGGTTTGGGTATATTATGGGGACTCGAAGCCGTTGAAGTTCGGAAAGGATACTGACAAGAATATTTGTCATATTTTGTGTTGTGGTGGAGTGCACTATAATCTTTTGGTGCCCCAGCAAATGCAAATAAATAAAGACTACGAAACAGCCAGTGCTAACTTGGTAACCCCTGAAGTATTCCCGGAGTGGACATTGTTAGATGAATCGATGGAAGAAAAGGGAGCTTCTGAAGAAGATCCACCGACTATTATGGAAAACGCTACCATAATCCCCAAAACACCGGTGGGGAGGTAGAAAAAGATATGGGTTATCCTCGAATACATCAAATAGTAATAGATCAGGATAATATCATCGATCCCTTAGAAATTGACCATGATAACCTTGACGAGTTACAGAAAACAGATTATATATTAAGACGCTTAAAAAGAGCGATATTACAAAAATTGCCCTTCAATGGGCCACTGAAACCATTTGCATGTGTTAAGGAATGGTCGGTTGTATAGAGAGTTTCCCACAGGGGAGTTTGCATTGATTGTCCCACACTATTATTTGACTGAAGTGGCCATAAAAACACATTGGATGTTCGCCCACATAGGAAAGCACAAGTTACATTCTCTGCTAATAAATTGGATATGGCATCCTAAGATAACAACCATCTGTAATGATATCGCCACCACCTGTTATAAGTGTCAAGCATGTAAGATCTCTAATATCCTGTACGTTCCACCCACACTAAAAATAATCACTTCAAGACCTTTTGAATTGGTGGCGATGGATCTGATACAATTCCCTTGTTCAACCCAAGGGAATAATTATGCCTTAGTGATGGTGGATCACTATACAAAGTGGGTGTCTGCTGTTCCTTTGAGGAATAAACAAAGTATTAATGTAGCAAACGCATTCCAACATCGAATATTGCCATTTCTACAAAAGCTACCAGAACGTCTTCTAACAGACAACGGCAGAGAATTTATAGGGCCAGAATTTGAATCTTTTAAAACGACAACAGATTAAACATGTACTGACTACTCCTTATACACCATCCTCCAATGGAGCTGTCGAACGGGTCAATCGCACAATTAGTCAGTACCTTAGAATGTCCATAAAGAAGTCAAATAAGTGGGATGAAGAGTTGTCCCAAGTTTTATTGGTTTACAATCATACCACACATACAGAGACTAATATAACTCCCTGTGAAAATATACTAAAGAGGGCGCATGAGCTACATACGGGACTTCCTTTGCCTGTTGAGGAAGAATGTTGGTCAGCTAGTCACGAGAGATTTGTTCCTTATGAATTACATCAGATGGTGGGCTTAAAAGTTCATCTTCCCGGAAATCTGACGACGAATAAATTCCATCCGAGATATAGTGGCCCTTATGAAATAATCCAAGTGAATGATAACAAGGTCACCTATGTAATAAAATCCTCAGAGGACGGAAAACAATATCGAGCTCACCATCGGCAGTTAAGGATATGGAAAATGCCCCCTGACTATTTGATGAATAACCCGACATTCCAAAGATATGCGTTAAATGAAAATCGAGAACCAATGTTGGATAATGAAGATAGAGTTGAAGAAATTTTCGAAGACGAAGAAGTGGAAGTACCATTCACTGAACATGACGGCATGAATGATTTTGATATGGATGATGATGATGATGATGACTCATTTGTAGGATTTACTATTGATGAGGAAATTTTAGCCACCATTAAAGGAAAATTTGTAGAACTGTTAAAAGAACAGGAAAAGATTAATTTAGGGTTAGGAAAAATATTAAATAAGGAAATAGGAAGTAGGCAGTTAGAGATAGATAGTAAGTTAGGATCCGCTAGTATGATTCATCAGGAGGAAGAACAAGTGAATGAATATTTAGAATGGGACACCTCTGATTTGATAGAGGAGGCCGAATTCCGTTGGGAGTCCATGAGAGCTCCCCCAGAAAATTTGAATCATGCGCAGGCAGGAAACCTTTGAGGAATGCATTCAAGCGTATTCAACGCCAATAGTGGGAATACCATTGTCGGAAGAAGCCGAAATAGAGGCATATTTAGAACATAAACAAAATGAAGAAGATCAGCAAGTTCTTCCTGATGAGTTATCCTTTGAAGGTTTTGAAAGCGTAGATAGATTAGTAATTGAACGGCTAACGGAGCTTACGTCGAAAAGAGACAGTACTCGTCCTTATACGCGTTCGCGGGGGCCGTCTCAGGACTTACCAATAGTTTTCCCGTTTATGATAGAAAGAAAGGCGCGAGGTAAAAAGACAAATTAAAAAGAAAAATTAAAATAAGATAGAAACACTTTTGAAAGAAATAAATATAGGAAATTAATTGAAGTTAAAGAAATTAAGATTTTAAATGAAGAAAAGCATTTCCCTTGTGCGTCAATACTGGAATTGACGGGTGGGGAGGAATGAGACGGATTCATCTATGTCTTATTTTCCTACCCCACAGATAATTAACAACTGAAGAAAACTCGAAGAGAAAGTTAACCTCCTACTATAGAGAGGAGAGAAAATAATAAAATAGTATTGATTCTCTACATTATTGAAGGACGCCGACGTATTTAAACACCAGGAACATTGCCTTTTTTCCCTATAAAGGGTACTATAGATTGTTTTTATTGTTTAATTAATAGCAATAATAAAATAATAATTTTTAATATTAGTAAAATAATATAGATTAACAGGAAATTATTAAATTTGTTTGCTGATTCTAAAGTTAGAAGTTCGTTAGTAGAAGTTGTAATTCAGAACAAATTAAAATTAAAATGTAAAACAAAGTAAATTTGAGTGTCAATGAATTCAGATAAATATTTAAATGGAGAGAAGTTTTTATTAGTGCTCAAGATCTTTAATAAAATTAATATTGTGATGTCTAGTAGATGAAGAGATTTCTTGACAAAGCTTATTTGTTGCCTTTTATTCTCAGGTCTAG
The DNA here is from genome assembly GCA_015478945.1 of Trachelipus rathkii. NCBI lineage: Eukaryota > Metazoa > Arthropoda > Malacostraca > Isopoda > Trachelipodidae > Trachelipus > Trachelipus rathkii. The sequence continues at coordinate 16,981 of JABUQX010071320.1, read as the reverse complement.
TTGTAGAAAGCTTTCCTGGGTTTGAAGAGTGCTGTTCCATCCTAAAAGCGGATACTTTCAATCAAGTGAGTCCTCTGAGGGCCCATTTTTACTACTGAAAATAAAAGAAGACATATACTCAGATGTCTAATCTTTAGTTACTAAAATCCTAAACACGTAATTCTTCTGTGGTTAACTGAAAGAAAAAATTACGATTTAAAGATCCATTTATCTTACTAATCTCATTCAAAGATGATTCATATTATCATTTACAATGATCATTTAATATCAAAGATATATTTATAGGTATGTGTGTCCTCTCCCGTTCGTACCTACTAAAGTCTACTTTGAGTAGATTCTGCCATTATTGATAGTGCCCAAAAAACCTTGTAAAGATACAAGAACACCAGATGGTGCCTTTATTAAAAACTGAGACTCTTATAAACATAAAGTAAGTTGTAAATATAAGAAAAAGATCTCTTTTATATATTCAATACTTAGCATTTATAAAACCTGACCTATCTATTAGATAGTAATAAAGATGCTAAACATTTTAAGTTTAGAGTGTAGAGGTCATTCTGAATCAAGATTCAAGAATTACACATTAATATGTGTAACCAGATGATAGGCGTAATAAATAAAAATAGGAAGTTATTAAAATTTACTTTGAGTAATTAAAAAACTATATAAATTCACTCAGAATAATTATTCCAACATAACTTTTTATACAAACCCCATAAACAGCCTAAATAACTAATTGTGGATCATGTAAAAAAAATAACAATTAGCGCCACTAAAAATAGCACCACTGTTAAATAAACTATTTCAGTTCAATTTTTGTAATAAAAATAAAATCAATACTTCAAAGTATTGAAAGCCAAGTCATTTGTACAAATAAAGGATTTTTTTTCTATTTTTATCTATATAGGTTATTTTTATTTTTCATTATTTATTGGGTTTATTATACAATTCTTCATCCATTTTTTTTGCTTATTGATAAAATATGCGTATGCAAACATACACATATTTATATATCTAATTCACTAATTATTTGTTATAATCATATTACTTGCATTTTGGAAGGATATATATCTATATATATATATATTTTTTTTTACCTTTCTTATTATTTATTTAATAAAAGCCATTTAGAGGTATATTCTTTCTTTAACAAAGCAGCAGAGAGAGTAAAAGCTAAAAAGCTGTAAGTCATTGTTGAGATTGGTAAAGTTGTCATAACGATTTGTAACAAAGAGGATTGGTGTAAGTATCCGCCCAATTGTTGCCGGAAGACTTTGAAAATATTGACGATACTTGGTGCATATTTTACTTGGCTTTGAGAACAAGTTGATCCAATCTTGTTATTTTAATAGGTAACCGATATAAATTGGAAGTTGTTGTGATTCAAGCAAAGGAGCCTCAGTATAAAGTATTAGTAACGTAAATCCGCCAGAGAAAACGCTACGAAAAGAGTTCACGCTTCCACCGTTACAAGAGATCTTTATAGCGTACACACCACAAATAGAACTCCGCTTTACTCATACGGATACGACAGCATCGGTTCGGAAGCTTCTCTGAAAACGGGCTGCGTCACGAATTATTTGGGTAGGGTTTACTTCAGACTGTGGTGGAGTATATAAGGAACACACAAAATATATATATATATATATATATATATATATATATATATATATATATATATATATATATATATATATTATATATATATATATATATCACTATATATATATATATACCTGCCATATATATATATATATATATATATATATATAAGATATGACCAGAGATGGCAGAGGTTTCTAAACTCAAGTGGCCACTGAGCAGGAGTCAAATTGCACGGGTTCTCCAAAATCTCAATAATAATAATAAACAAATAATAATAATAATAATAATAATAATAATAATAATAATAATAATAATAATAATAATTAATCAATAGAAAATGAAAAATTATTATTTATTAATGGAAATGAGAGACATGTTTGTGGTCGTAACGATTTCTTAGGTCAAGTAAGTGGCTGTTCCTATACATGTATAAAATATTTAGACAGGGACTTAAATGTAAGGTTTCTAAGTTTGTAGATGATAGCAAATTGGCTACCTCAATAAAGTGTGATGGATGTATAAAGATTTAAAAGAAAAGAAGGGGGAGCTGTTGTCGTTGATGGGATGAGCAGGTTCATTCTTCTTCAACTAAATTTTTCTTTCCCCATTCATTCCTTCTAAAACTAAATCTTTCTTTCCTCATAATCCATGGTTCAATGGTGCTTGTTCTCTGGCCATTCAGGCTAGAGACGAATTACCTATTGGTGTGGAAAAATTCTCGTTCTCCTATCACTCTCCTTAATTTTCATTCAGCTAGAAATCGTTGCAAGGATACTCTTGACGAGCAAAGCGGGCTGGCTTTCATCAAGGAAAGTGCGCAAACCTCCTTGGTTCTCCCTACTGACAAATCTTTCATCTCTAGCAACTTCTGTAAATCTGCCTTTCCCTCCTCTTATTCGATCTGATCATTGTGTTGCTAATTCTCCAACTGAAAGGCTAATCTCTTCGGCCCCTATCGCTCAACTATATTCTCTATGTCTCAATACTAGCATTTTCCCTCCCTCAGTGTTGGAAGCTCTCACATGTCCAACCTATTCCGAAAAAGGAAGCCGCTCTTCCTTCTAACTATCGCCCTGTAGCTCTCACTTGTATTCTATCTAAGATCTTTGAAACCCTTCTCAACTCACCTCTTAGATCATCTGGAAACTCACTCCGATTGCAGTGCATTCGTTACCTGAATCTACTGGCGATAACACATTCCTATCTAGCAGTTGCGGTTTCAACTCTTCGGGAACTACAGGGAACTTGGGTGGTGTTTCAAATATCCCAAAGCATTTGACGAGTATGGCACGCGTACTGCTCTCAAGCTCCCTCCCTTTGGAGTTCCTCGCTTCATCTTTGTACCAGCACCATCAACTCTTTCATCGCTCAATATGTCGGCTGTTGTTGATGGGGCGACTTCTTCTTCTTTTCTGTCAATAGTGGTGTTCCTCAGGGTTCTGTCTTATCTCCTCATCTACTTTATTCCTAGCACTGCCATTATGATCTTCTCGCACATAACTCTATCTTCGTATTCCGATTATTCGACCCTTCATTCTTTCTCCTATCAATTCTACTCCAACTTTTACTTCTGGAATTGCCTCGTCTTAATCTTTCAATTTTATTCTCAACTGATGGATAAATATGCTCATGAATAATTAACAAAGCTAACTTTTACGAATCTCTTTTTCTCAAAATATCTTCTAACTTTCCTTTGTCTCTTTTACTATCTTGGAGAAGGAAATCCTGACAATATAAACATCCTTAGCCTTAGCATGAACAAAAAAATGTCTTGGAAGCCTCACATCTAGCGGTTTTTAAGTTCAGGCTGGAAGTTCTGTTTGAACTGTGAGACTTTTCTCCTTTTCGCTCAGTTACTCCGCTATACTAAAGGTCTCATCAAACCGTAGCCCATGGAGTACTGCTCATATCTGGGAGATGCTCTGGTTTCACACCGACTTTGGACGAATTCGAGTCAACAACAAAAAGGCTTATAAACTGTTCTGGCAGCATGGTTCCATGACCTCTATCTTTCGGCGATGTTGAACCTTTATCTCTATCAATGAGATTGTAGTGACAGTGTTTCAGGACATGTTTCAGCGTACCACCACCTTCGACACATAGTAGCACTATCAGGTGCTGGTATCTGTGCACAGTGTTGTGCAAGTATTGAAGTAACCTCTGATTCAGTTTGCTGTGGTGCTCTTCTTTCCCTCCACCTTTGTTTTGTGAATTCTATTTATCTTCTGTATTTCTATAAGATTTTAAATCTCATAACAAAATACCATCTCTGTATCTTCACGTAATTTGCTAGAGGTGAACTTTGAAGTACTATACCCCCTCATGTATGAATGGGAGATCATCATGAGTGGTGGTGACAACTATAGAATGTTGGATGGGCAGATATGTATGGAAATGAACTGAATCTCTAATGTACAGTCAAAACCATCATTCAGATCACAGAAAATCGTACTCTTTCAACATTACCTCAGATGATTATATGTCTGTTTAACCACTAAAATTTTGACCTTTTCAAACTTAGTTTAACCTTTAGACTTCTAGTACTCACACACACAAAATCTACAATAGCTCTCTACCACAACTCACTCATCAGAATTACAAATCCTTCTATCCCACTCTCATTCCTTTCACAGCAACACAAACACATTTCTACACCACTCATTTTCACGTTTCCTTTCATCTTTGTCACAGCAAACAAATCAAATTTTCCCTTTCTAAATATATCCATCACATCTCTCCTCATCCTCAACATTTGTACTCTATTATTGTATACAGATAAGTTAATATGTTTTATTTAGAAGGATAGAAGGCGCTCACTGAAGTCATTCAGGCAGCTATTGTCATGTTCTTTCATTAAAAGATAAGTGGTAGTAGGCAGCCAACCTCACTACCACGATCATAATGGAGTATCACTACACGCCAGGACAACGATGCAGAGCAATTTTTCTCCCTACACGTGTGGATATAAGGGATAGGGATGTCTGTAGATGTTGTCTAGAAGAGAGTGTGGATATAAAGTATGTTTATATGATATGTTGTCTGGAGGATGAGTGCAGAGAGGATATGAACACTTATAACACAGAAGAATGAACCATTAGGCACTGGAATGTCTTACATACCATAAGCAAAGCAAAATGGGTATAGCAAATATATACCATATATTATATATAACATATATCTTACATATATATATCTTTTTATATATATATATATCATATCTATATATGCTATATATATATATATACATATAATATATATATATATATATCTGTAACTCTGTATATATATACTATTATTATTCATTATTATTAACTATTATTGTTCTTCATTATTATTATTATTGAGTTTAAATATTATTCAAAATTCTTGTATTTTGTTCAAGTCAGTAAACAAATAATTAGTGAAATTGCCTTGATGGCGATGACATTTAAAAAAATCTTGATTTTGCAGTGGCAGAATTAAATAGTCCCATCACTAATATATATATATGTACATGTATATATATATATATATGTATACTATATATATATATATATATCTCTCTTACAGGTGTATATATATATATATATATATATATATATATATATATATATATATATCATATCTATATCTCTACTATATATATAACCTGACCATCTATTAAATCATATATTTTTTTACAAGTAGGTTTTTATGTTTTTCATCTTTTGGGGTTTGGGTTTTGGATTACACTGACAGAAGAAGAAAAAGCAACCATACAGCATGTTGATAGGAGTTATTAGCCTTATGTACATGCACATTTCGAATTAATTTTGGAATTGTTTTTTGGTTCAACTCAACAGTCTGGGAGGAGGGAGAAGGGCTGTATTAAATTTCACGAGAGTGGTGTGTTATAAGATCAAGGATGGGGCCAGCAGGAATAGATCCAAGAATATCATACTAATTTACAAATTTCTTGAAGGCAGTGAAATACTGGAAAAAGTCTCAAAAAATCGGTCAAAAATGAAAATTTTTGGGATTTTTCCAAAAATATTAAAAATTTCCAAATTCAAAAATTAAACTTTGGGACATTAACGTTTTTCTTATACTAAATCGATTAATGGGTGCACAAATTTTTTTTGCTCTAGACATCATATTTACTGAGATACAGAGTTTTTTTGTGTAACAAAATAGAGGTAGTTTTTAATATGTGTTTATCTCATCATATATATATACTATATCTCTATATATATATATACTCTATATATATATATATATATGTATATTTTTATATATATATATATATATATATATATATATATATATACTCTCATCACTATATATATATATTTATATTATAACCATACGGTGACGTCAGAGTATACGTCACATACGCAAACTGCCACATCGCAGTATGACATCAAGCATTTCAGCTATATGTATATACAAACGAAGCTCCGTTTGAATCTACATCTATTCAGCTAGTTCTTTTGGAGAAAAATTCGATTAGATTGGAAGGTTATTCCCAATCCATTAATTAATTTTTTGATTGCATATCTTTATGAATTTTGCTCATATGGATTCTGATTTCAGACTGGATTTTCGTTTTGTAATTTTCTGGGTGATTATTAGTCCCTTGTTCTTTTCTTTGTAATTTTCCAGCATAACATTTCATATTAGGATAGAGGAGTTAGGCCTATTGTAAATATTATTAAACAGTTTTCTAGCACTGTAAAATAGTTATATTATCAAATTGTAGATGAATAATTTCATTCATATCACCTCTAATAGACATTATAGATAAATAGGTGAATGCCAGTACAGGGTTTGGACATTTATCACATGTAGTGGGCGGAAGTGGCGTGGACCCTTTAGGTATAACGGGTCTCCGACTCTCCCCTAATACACTTTTGGAAATTTTTTTTTTGTAAATCACGGCCCTATAGTCGGGCATAGCATAAAAGAAATATGTGTAATAATTCTAATAATAAAGAAGTTTTATTAGTTTGAATAGCATAGTGCTGTAATATGCGTCTTTTTTCCACATTTCCCGCATGGGGTATTTCAGGACCATCTGTTTCTAAATTCGTCTTTTAACTTTCATTTCATTTTATATTTAATTTTTACTTAATATAATAATTATTTATCATATTAAATTAGTGTAAAAGTGGCAAAAATAAATGATGATGAATAAAATACAGTGCTATGCTCGTTCAAGAACATCTTAGGCTCCTTTTGAATATTAAAAATTTCCTTTTATTAAAATTTCCATTTTTTAAAAAATTTCATCATGTACAATCCAACTATTATATTTAAATTAATTATGCGTAATAAAAATGTCAATAATAATGCGTAAATACGAGAAAAACGATGGTGGTCAAACCACCCCTCCATCGAATTTTACAGTGAGTGAAATCGGATAAGTTGGAAGCCCCGTTTTTATAATATAGCTTGGATCAAAAATTTACTTTGCCAGTTTAAAGCTAACATGCTTCCAGTGTATCCACTGAAAAAATAATTAATGATCCACAATTTTCATTTTATAACGAAGTTGAAAAATATATTTTTCAAAAGTGAGTTCTATTGAAGGAAATTTGTACCTAATTTCTAGCGATTTTTAAAAATATAAAAACAAGATTTTAAATATAATTATTAAAACTTGTGGTACTACCATTAAACAGAAATGATAATTTTTTTTTTTATTGTTTTTATTTTATTTAGGTGGACCCGAATCCACCCTCCACAAAAAAGAGCGGGCCAGTCCTCCCCACGCCAGGCAACTGTATGCTCCGCAATTTCTTTGTTCAACAGTGTGGTTAAGCACAGGAATTCATATTTACCACCAGCTCCTTTACAGAATTTTCCTCTATATGATAAATCTTCTTGCTAAAGCATGACATTGGTTTGGATAACATTTCCTATGTGCCTCACTATGAGACTAAATATCTATAAGTGCTTTCGTGTGAATCTAACACATCAAAGTTGATAATTTATCAGTGTTAGGTGTAGGTATTGAGAAAAAACTTTTTTTAAAACGTGAGGTTTTCCAGAAAAGTTAAGTTTTTAAGAAAAATTGTTTGGTGTGAATTTGGCCTAATTGAAGCTTACCACTAATTTTTCTTAAAACTTGACACTCTATTTAGAAATCTAGAAAGAGACATATTAAGTTGTGACATGAGATATAACAGATGACAGCACTCATATAGATAATATCTAGAAGATTTGACTTGCTTTGTATTAGAGGATATATCAATCTATTATAAACTAGATAAGCTCTCTTAAGTTCAGGGTATAAATTGTTATAGTTGTTAAGTAATATTATATAATGTCATAACTGTGGGATTGGAATTGTTTATCTGGTATTTATTAAGGTTCCGACTGTTCTTTAGAGTTTTTGCATGTTCTTAGTTAAAAAGTTTAAATCAGCTGACAGTGGTATTGCTGGGGTTGTCTTTTCCAGTTTTGTGAAAATGCAGGACAATCTAAATAGTATGAGAATGAAACAGAAATAAAATCGTCTTACTCCTTGGGAGGAAAAAAGTTACAACCTCATGGGGTTAAGGACTGCCCATGGGATTTGTCATTAAAGTAAAAACATAATCCCAGATGTCATAAAATAATAATGAAGAATAGTGAAAATGAAAATTGGCAGTCTCTTTGTAGGAAAAAAAGATTATTCCCTGTTCTTCCAAAATTTTCCATGGACTTTCTTATAATAAAGAGTTTAGTGGGCTGATCTTGTTTGAATAATCTAGTTCAGGTTGATGGGTGCTGTTCAATTCTGCATGGGTGCTCATCTGTGTCTGCAAACTGTCTGCTTGATTAAAGGCTGCTTTTTCCTAAGAACAACAATTTTGCTTTCATTTGTTCTATTGTATTATTATTTTACAAGTATATCTATAGGTGCTATAAAAATCGAAGTGACAACCCTCTGAATTAACAATTACTTGACACAGCTACCACCTGAAAATCTTGATTTTATAGGCCCATCTGTGATTAATTAGTTTCTAACACCACTTAGTTTCAAAGGATGAACTTTCTCAGGAGTTACCATATCAGTCAGTTGAAATAAAACAGATATTTTGCTGAACCTCAAGGAATCCTCTCCATTTGATCTTCTGACCATGATAATGCTTATTAACAAAAAGTAAACAATTACCATTTTCTCTTATTCACCTCAGACGAGAACAGCGTCTTATTTCATATGAAAAAATCTAAATCTGCTTTTTAGATTGTAAGTTGACAGTTTTACCATTAATTGAGGGTACCCACTGCATCTCAATCATACATTTATTGCTATGTTAAAACCGTACAAACATTTAATTTACACAAATGGTTATAAAAATTATTTATGATTTCACTCAAAGTTTTATAGTATTTGAAAATAATATTTTAAAAATTCGAAGATATTACTTCTTATTTTTTCTTATTCGTTAAACGACATTATTATAATTATAAAGTTGTTTAATAACAATGAGTAACTTATGCAGATAAACTATTTCGTAAGTTAAGTAAATTAGGTTCAAGCTTAAATCAGCAAACTTTAGCGTGCTCAAGGCTCATATTCCAAAGACAAAGAAACAACCGAAACACCAGCAGCCTGCAGACGAAAGAATACTTTAGAATCCAGGTAAACAAAAATAAAACACCAAAACGCCATATCATGAACAGTAAAAGAGGCTTCCAAAAACTAATCCGGAACCAACCACTTCATTTCATTAAAAAAAAAAAAATAAACAAAAAAAATGCCTTGATAATAATGAGGAAACTTTGTTAACTATATGGGTTTACTTAGAAAAAGGGGAAAGAGCTCAAAGAGGTAATGGCGATACGATAGGGAGGCGGGGTGGCGGGGTTGCGGGGTGACGGGGTGGCGGTCCGCCCCGGCCATCAAAGGTTTTTGGGGCAGCAAAGCAAATAATACCTTAATTAAATAAGCATAATAGTATACAATAGTATATATATAATACTAATACATATAATAACCTTCAACCTAATATACTAAATATATATACTACTATATTATAATATATATAATAACTAATAAAAAACTATCATATACATTAATATTATATATATTAGATATAGTGTATATATATACTAATATTATATACCTATCACTATACCAAATATACTATTCACATCACCATCGCTTGTGGGGGTTTTCGATTGAGTTATCAATTTTGACAACAAATGTGTTGTAGACTGATGCGTGTTGCTGGTGATTAATATGCAATAAATCGCAATTTTATTATTTTTAGATTATTAAACAAAGACACATATAAGTGGAAACAAGGACTAAAGGAATATCACTGCCTTCTCCGGAGATTCAGATTCTGACACACTGCGTGTTGCGACAAAACTCCGAGGGATAATATACTACGATACTTTTAACACAATGAGCTATATCCCCAACCCAAAAAAAGTTGGGATTCAAGAAACAGTTCTAAAGCAACGAGCTTCACCTTCAGAGCGACACTCACCAGGTGTCCATCCTGTCTTTTCACCTCGTTCTTAATAATTTCTAGGTGTTAATTATTAGCATTAATCACAATTTTATTATTTAGATCTTAAACGGAAGAACATAAGTAGGAACGGTAAGAGATTACCTGCCTAAGGGTTGAAGGGGATAGCTCATGGTAAAGCATCGAGGTATATTGCCTCAGTCGCAACACGCGGTGGTTCAATCTCGGAGAAGGCAGTAATTCTTACCTTCCCACTTATGTTCTTGCTTTAAGATATAATTAATATATACTATAATATTATAAATACTATATATATAATATATATATATATATATACTATATATTATATATATAATAATATACTATATATATATAATAATATATATTATATATAATAATAATATAGTATATTATATATATTAGTATAATATATATAATATAATTATATATTATATATATATTATATATATATAGATATATATATATATATATATATATATATATATATATAATATATATATATATAATATATAATATATAATAACTATCATAACTACTATATATATATATATAATAATAATAATAATATATATATATATATATATATATATAAATACGTAAAATTACATAATTCAATAAAAACCTACTCTTAGCCAAATTACTCATGCGATGATGAACACAAGGGCGTACAGTTCTGAAAGCTAAAACTTACGTGTGAAAATGTCTTAGTATTTGTTATATTTTAAAAAGTAATTAATTATTGTAAATAACTTCAAATTAGCGAAAACTTAATAAAAGGTCTTACCTTTAAGGTTTAATTTCTTCAAAAGGACTTATTTCTGCTTTTTAGAGCTTAACACTAAGAAAGCTTGCCTGTAATTTAGCACGACTCATTACTAAGTTAGTAGGTAAATTGATAGTTAGAAGTAAAGAAAAATAGAGAGAAAGAATGAATAGTAATGAACAGTATTTATACATTTTTACTATTACCAATTTTTTATTTATCAGGGAATTTGAAGCAGGAGAGGGGGTATTGATGGGAGAAGGTCACGGTCAGGACAGCAACAAGCAGAAGCAGACGCACCCACACCTGTCCCATGCTTAAGAAAGCCGTCAAAACACTGGAGGTTAAATTCATCGTAAACTGACGGAATGAGACAGAATGATTGCTCTAACAAGGAGAACCAGGGATGGCTAGATTTGCGGAGAGAAGAGTCAGGACTAGGCAAATGGTTGGAAGCAGGGATTAGGCTAAGGTGTATAACCTTCATCATAAGAGAACGGCACCACCTTTTTCCAAAGGGATGTTGAGAAAGTTACAGAATTGTTTAAACTGGTTTGCAAAAGGGCCCATAAATTACGATTTCTGAGGTATCTCCTCGCCAGAATTGGTCAGTATCGAGCAGCATGGATATTGGAATTTGACAAGCTAAGAATACTCGTGTGCACATATGTATTCACTTTCAAAAAGAGAGTGGCATTACATCTGTTTCAACTTCAAGGCTCACCCCGGGGAGACGATCGGAAGGCTCCAGTGGAGATACGGATTGCCTCGCTTTGGATGGGACCTAACCAGATGTAGGATAGAGTGGAAGGTCTGACCAATACTACGAAGCCGTTATCTAATTTCGATCGGATTATGGCTATGTAGAGACATAAAAGGAACTTGTGATCAGCATCCCAAGATTTTGAGGTGAGATGATGTAAATGGGTCAAGCACGCGATGACAAGTCGTTTTCTCAGGAGTTTCAATGTGCGGTGCGTATAGTTAAGTAGGTCAATCGTAGAATGGGTCCTACAAATTTACTTGTGAAGTTACAGAAATGGGTGAACCATATAAGGTTAGGCTCGCGGGAGGAAGGTGGTAGGTTCTTAGATTCCGTTTTTCATTAAAAAGTACTGCCGAGATTTTGTGGATGAGAAATGGAAACCATGGGAATTACCCCATTGTGAAATATTCTCAATATCTAGTTGAAGTTGCCGTTCAAGGTCTGGCACCTGCAATATATAGCTCAAGGTCATCGAACGTAAAGAGAAAAATTGACCATCGATGGGATAGAAGAAACGATGTCATTGAATCCGAGAGCAAATAGTAATACACTTAGAACACTGCCCTGCGGAACGCCTTCATCCAGAGTAAAGTGGCGTCACAGATCAGAAGAGCACCAAGCTTTGGTGGATCTATTTAACAGAAGGCATTTAACAAAAAGAGGGAGTTGTCCTCTGAAACCAAGTGAATGGAGTTTAATAAAAACCCCAGTTCTCCACGCTGTGTCATAAGCTTTTCAAGGTCTAAAAAGACACCAAGAGCCATTCCATCAGTTGAGAAGGCTTCCCTGATGTCATTGCCCAGTTTTAGCAAGGATTCCAAGATGGAACGATTTTTGCGAAAACCAAATAGGAAGTTTGAAAAAGCCTGACGACTCTCCAGAACAGGGAGGTGGCGATCTGAAATCATTTTCTCCATTAATTAACAGGTATGACAGGTCGGTGAAATTTTTCTTTGGTTGTCCGCCAACTTCGGATCTTTCCAAGGTTTGGGGATAGGGATTACAAAAGCTGTAGCTCAAATAGATGGAAAAGAGGATTTGATTCAGATTTTGCTATACAGATCCAGCAAAAACGCTGATGCAGAGGAGTGAATAAGACGGAGCATAATGTACGAAATCATGTCTAGGCCAAGAGCACCGTCTTTGCTTTTCGACAGTGCAGTTTGAAACTCATCGCTATAATTAAGGTAAATTACAAACTACGTTACTCTTGCTTTAGCGATTGGGGGAAGGTTATGCGGGAGCATGTTGAGTAGGTGGTCCGATCAGGTGCGAATTTAGCCCCACTACAAATATGGAAAGGATTCCACGTCAGCTAACACATGAAGAATACGTTCAGATTACCACCCTCAATGCCGAGGGGTACGAGTGGCATGAACCCGGTCGACGATTTCTTGTAGTGCACATAACCATTGCACGGGTCGTGCAGCAGTACCACAACACTCAAGAGCACGCAAGGCGGCAGGGTCAGGGCAGCCCATGCGCCACGAATGACGTTGAAGACCGTTTTATGCGTATGTGGGCGGTAGGAGACCCCCATACAACATCAAGGCACCTTCAAATACAATTGCAGGAGGTAAATGGAACCCGTGTGAGTGATAATACAAAATGTTGACGCCTCGCGTAACATAATATGCAGCCACGGAGGCTGGTCATAGAACCACGACACACCCGGGAACATCGACGGGAGCGACTAGCATTTGGCCGGGAACACCTACATTGGACGGTCGGCGATTGGGCGACTATGCTGTTTATGGATGAGTCCAGAATCAGTCTCTACAACTCCGACCGGCAATCCAGAGGCTATCGACGACCTAAGGCCAGATATGTCATCGAATACCTAAGGACGGGCCAAATCAGGACATTCGATTGCCCAACATACAGCCCCGACCTAAACCGAATTAAACATGTGTGGGACATGTTGAAACGGCGCTTGGGACAGCTGCAACCATCGCCAGGAACCCTCCAGGCACTGCGGTAGGCGGTGCGTCTGGTATCGGATCGGATTTCCGTGGAGAACATTCAGCACCTCATTGAAAGCATGCCACGACGGAACCAAGCCGTCATCTGTGTGCCAGAGGTGGGCATACACTTTATCGAGTTGCACCATCCACACACAAACCCTTCAACGCGATAACGTCCCATATTGGAGGAAACTCATCGGCCACATACAGGACCCATTCGCAGGCCCCACAAGGGATTCCTGGGGCCCCTCGACAACCTTGCCTCTGTATAATGTGTCCCCGATGCTATGTTATTTGCATAATAAAGATACACAGAGTTCTGGTCCTTTCTGTACACAGCACACACACATACACGCACAAACACACGCAACACACACACACACACAGCCCACACACACATAATAATATAATATATATATAATATATAATATATATATATATATAATATATATATATATAATATATATATATATATATATATATATAATATATAATATATAGATAAATATAGATAGTATATATTATATATACTATATATTAGATAATGCGATATTTTTCAATCCATTAAAAAAGGTGACTGTTCGTGTTCAAATCGAATAGCGGAGATTGTGTGTGTGTTAGAGTATTTAGCATATATAATTGTTTATATTGTTGCCTTTGGCATCTCTTAGTTACATTTTGATGTTGCCAGAGGCAGGCAAGAAAGTTAAAAAAAATTTTAATGTATAAATAAGGTGAGTCCTTTAATAAATTATATTCTAGTCATTATTTATTTATAATATATTATTAATATATATATATATATATTATATATATATATATAATAATATATAATTATATATTATATATAATATATATATATTTTGTAGTGAATAATGTGTATGTTTATTTTTATATATATATTTATGTAATATAAAATATATAAATATATATATATATATATATAAATATAAATATATAATATATATAATAATTTATATACTATTATATATATATATTATTATAATATATATATATATACATACCATATATATATATAATATATATCATATAATATATACTATATATATAATATAATATTAATATAATATATATATATATATAATATATATATATATATATATATAATATATATATTTCTATACCTACTATATATATATATTATATATATAATTATATATATATTATATATATAAACTATTATATATATATATTATAATATATATATAAAATAATTTAATGATAATAATATATAATATAGAGAGAGAGAGAGAGAAAGAGAGATGAGAGAGAGAGGAGAGAGAGATGAGAGAGAGAGACAGAGAGAAGTAAAAAATTAGATAGAGTCGCCGACTGATATATATACCCACAACGAACCAACACCATCACCACAAAAACAATATATATATATAGTATATATATATTATATATATATATATATAATATATAATATTATTATATTTTTTTAATTATATTATAAACTATATATATATATATATATATATATATACTATATATCAATTTATATATAATATATATATATAATTATAATATAATATATATATATATATATATACTATATATATAACTACTATATATATATATATATATCATATACTATATATATAATATATATAGTTATATATACTATATATTATATATATCATCATATATATATATATACTTGAAGGGAGGTAAGTATGTCTGTCAAAGATACCACCTTCAAACAGAGGGATGTCTTGATATTGAGAGTTGAATCATTTCTTGATAAAGACGCGTTTCTTTCCCGAGGCTGCTTAGAGTCGAATCAGTGGGCTAGCAGACCTACCTGCCCCAGAACGCCACAGAACTCCCCCCAGTGACTATGCCGCGAGCAACACTCCGCCCTCTCCCGGACCTCCGGAAGCAGAACGTCGAGTAGTAGAGTGCAGTAGCTGTCAGGTGAGAGACAGGTGTGCCAACATTAAGGTCACTGAGAAGGCTTCGACCACTCTGTACTCTTACGTGCAGTTGGTACACACCTGCAGTTAGAAGCACGGTACAGGCGGCACAGGATGACCGAACAGAGTATATATATATATATATATATATATATATAAATATATATATATATATATAACTATATATATATATATATATATATATATATATATATATATACCGTTATTATATTATATATATATAATATATAATATAATAAATATATATATATATATATAATATATATATATATATATATATATATAATATTATATATATAGTTAATATATATATTGCCCTGTTATGTTTTAAGACTCCGTCAGTTTTGATTTCTTTTTTTGTTTTTTAACATATTGCTAGTCTATGATACTACTAACAATGAATTTCAGTTTGGTGATGGACATGATATCAAAAGTTCGAAATATTTAACATAATTACGGTTTAAAAATCACATTTGTATCAATAAAATTTTAAAAAATGAGAATATCTCGTTTCAGAATCTACAAGACAAAACCAATAATATTTGAAATCAGCGTATAAAGCTATTACAAAAAATGGTAAAAAAGCAAAAAAAAAAACCAAAACAAATTTTTTTTATAGTATAAATAATAAAAATCCTGAAAAGTACGACACTTACAGAAAAACCAATTAGCATATTTGGATCAGCGTGTAAAGCTTATTACAAAAAATGTAAAAGAAATAATCATATACAAAAAAATTTTAAAAAAAAAAATTAGAGGGCTCGAGCGAACGGGGGACAGAAGGAGGTACGTTTTCCAAATACCCGGTACGACGGACGGGTGTAGGAACCCCCGCCTACACCACAAATACCAAAGAGCGGGGTCGGAGACCCTCCCCGGAGGGGGAATTAGTCCTACCCGTAGTTCCACCCGGAGCGCGAGAGACCAAACTCCTTCCATCTTGCGTTACCCTTGGGTAAAACTAGACAGGAGTGTAAAGCGTTAAACTGTAAACTATATATCTTTTGAATCACTGCTCCACCTTAAATGACTTTTAGGGATCATATACTAGGACAAAATATATTAAAAAAAAAACAAAAATCAAAACGACGGAGTCCATTAAAACATAATATGCCTAACACTATACATAAATATACATAAAAACTATATAATATATATTACTATATATAAAAAATACTATATATATATAAATATATATATACTATAAATTATATATAATACAAATATCAAAATATATATATATATATATAATATAGTATATATATACTTATATATATATATATATACTAATATATATAAAGATAACGTAATCAGGGCGTACAATTTGACCAACTCCTTAAATCTTGACGAAAATAAAAAAAAGCACCTCATATGTTTGCCCAGACATGCGGTTTTTTTTAGAGATTTATTAGAAAAAATTGAAAAAGACTTACATTCAACGATATATAAATGAAGCAAAGCAAATAAATATAAAGTGA